>PVIY010051713.1:0-15540 GCA_004026745.1 Myrmecophaga tridactyla | reverse complement strand
AGATGTAATTAGCAACAGATGAGGTTCACGTACCATTGGCTCATGTCCACAGCAACAGAACTAGGTGCCTTCACCTGGTCAAGTTGACAACTGAATCTAACTACCATATTTCCACCCCTTGTCAAATTGGCAACTACACACATCACCTTAAACAATATTAAGGTACAAAAAAATTCTCTTCTTGCTGTGGACCTGTGAATCTCAAAACAAATTGTTTGGTGCCGATATGCAAAGGAGGATATTCACAGGATATAGGTTTTCATTTCCATAGGGAGAAATTGGAAGAACACAGATGTAAAACCTGCAGGGCAAACACCACTGGATTTTGAAGTCTGAAGGTCATTCATCCTTCGGCTTTAGAAAGTGGCAGTCCCACCCTTTCCGAGGGCCTATGCAGTGGCCCGCCTCTTTCCAAATCAACCATCCGGGAGCATCGAGGAGACCACCTCTAGGCTCCACTCTCTCCAGGCATCAGGGCCACCCCTGGGCTCTCTGCCACTTCTGGGGCACATGCTCAACCCCTCCATGTGGTGGCAGCCAGGCTCTCCTAGTCCCCCAAGGAGCGTGCTACACCTTTTCCAAGGCCTGAGGCTGCACAACTCTTCCACTGCAATGAGAGGGGAGACTGATACTCGCCCTTCAGGGTAGACTCACCCTCTCCATGTATATGGGTGGGTCCAAAAAAATCTCCTGGCCAAGGTTTCTTGGCTTCAGACCCAAGTTTCCATGGTTCTCACTCTGCAAACTCCAATTTTTTCCCTTTTGTGTCCTCCTTTGTCAAGATTGGCAGTGGTTCCATTTACACCAACAGTCTCTTCAAGCACTCCAGGACTTCTCGATCATTCTCTTCACGGTTCCTGCAAAATCTTCCCCTTAGCCATCAAAAAAACCGTTCCAACATATCTGGTATTTGCAAACAGCAGTGACACCCCACTCCTGGTACCAAATCTGTTCTAGTTTGCTAGCTGCCAGAATGCAACGCACCAGAGACAGATTGGCTTTTAATAAAAGGGGATTTATTTTGTTAGTTCTTCAGAGGAAAGGCAACTAACTTTCCACTGAGGTTCTTTCTTATGTGGGAAGGCACAGGATGGTCTCTGCTGGCCTTCTCTCCAGTTCTCTGGGTTCCAACAACTTTCCCCAGGGTGATTTCTTTCTTCACCTCCAAAGGCCTGGGCTGAGCTGCAAGTGCTGAGATGAGGTATGCTGAGCTGCTTGGGCTGTGCTACATTGTGCTCTCTCATTTAAGCACCAGCCGATTAAGTCAAATGTCATTCATTGCAGCAGGCACACCTCCTAACCGACTACAGATGTAATTAGCAACAGATGAGGTTCATGTACCATTGACTCATATCTACAGCAACAGAACTAGGTGCTTTCACCTGGCCAAGTTGACAACTGAATCTAACTACCACAAGCCCATTTTATAATTGGGTTGTTTGTTCTTTTGTTGTTGAGTTGCATGATTTCTTTTTGTATACAGAATATCAAACCTTTGTCCAATATGTGATTTCCAAATATTTTCTCCCTTTGAGTTGGCTGCCCTTTCACCTTTTTGATAAAGTCTTTTGAGCTGCAGAAGTATTTGATTTTGAGGAGTTCACATTTATCTATTTTTTCTTTTGTTGCGTGTGCTTTGGGTGTAAAGTTTAGGAAGCTAATTCCTATTACTAGGTCTTGAAGATGTTTCCCTACATTTTCTTCTAGAAGGTTTATGGTTCTAGTTCTTAAATATTTAGGTGATTGATTCACTTTGAGTTAATTTTTGTATAAGGTGTAAGGTAATTGTCCTCTTTCATTCTTTTGGCTATTGATACGCAGTTCTCCCATGTCCATATATTGAAAAGACAGTTTTGTCACAGTACAGTGGACTTGGGGGCCTTGTCAAAAATCAGGTGACCATAGATTTGGTGGTCTATTTGTGCAGTCTCAATTAGATTCCATTGGTCATTACTTCTATCTTTGTGCCAGCACCATGCTGTTTTGAGCACTGTGGCTTTATAATAAGTTTTAAAGTCAAAGAGTGTTATTGTAAATCTTGACGAACAAAAATACAAACATCAAGTCAGGGAATGTTAATCCTCCCACTTTCTTCTTCTTTTTTAGGATGCTTTTAGCTATTTGGGGTCTGTTACCCTTCCAGATGAATTTGGCAACTAGGTTTTACAAGTCTTCAAAGCAAGTTGTTGGAATTTTGATTGGTACTGCGTTGAATTTGTAGGTCAGTTAGTAGAATTGACATCTTAACTATGTTTAATGTTCCTATCCATGAGCAGGGAATGTCTTTCCACCTATTTAGATCTTCTTTGATTTCTTTTAGCAATGTTATGTCGTTTTCTGTGTACAAGTTCTTTATGCCCTGTGCTGGTTTGAAAGGATTTATGCACCCTAGAAAAGCCATGTTTTATCACTAATCACATTTTATAAAGATAGCCATTTCTTCTAATTCCTATTCAGTACTGTATATTGGAAACGTTAGATTATCTCCATGGAGATGTGATTCAATCAAGTGTTTATATTAAACTTGATTAGGTGGAGATTTGTCTCCACCCATTCCAGGTGGGTCTTGATTAGTTTATTGGAATCCTACAAAAGAAGTATTTTGGAGAAAGCTTCAGGGTGCTGCAGAACCACGAAGCACAGAGCCCACCAATCAGCCACCTTTGGAGATTCTGGGAGATCAGAGAAGGATGACAGAACGCTGCAGAACCAGGAAGCAGAGAGTCCACCAACAAGTGGCTTTTGGAGATGAAAAAGGAAAACACCTCTTGGGGAGCTTCATGAAACAAGAGGCCTGAAGAGAAAGGCAGCAGGTGCTGCCGTGCTCACCATATGTGTTTCCAGAGAGAGAGAAACCTGACTGTGTTCGCCATGTGCTTTTCCACTTGAGAGAGAGAAACCCTGAACGTCATCGACCTTCTTGAACCAAGATATCTTTTCCTGGATGCCTTAGATTGGACATTTCTGTAGACTTTCTTTAATTGGCCTTAAACTGTAAACTTCCAACTTATTAAATTCCCCCTTTTAAAGCCATTCCATTTCTGTATATTGCATTCTGGCAGCTAGCACACTAGAGCACGTCCCTAGTTAAGTTCATTCCTAAGTACTTGATTCTTTTAGTTGCTATTTTGAATGGAATTTTTTCCTTAACTGAGTCCTCATTGCTTGTGTATAGAAACATTACTGATTTTTGCACATTCATTTTATATCCTGCCACCTTGCTGAATTTGTTCATTAGCTCAAGTAACTTTACTGTACATTTCTCAGGATCTTCCAAGTATAGTACCATATCATCTGCAATTAATGAGAGTTTTATTTCTTTCTTACCAATTTGGATGCCTTTTATTTCTTTATCTTGCTTGATTGCTCTAGCTATAACTTGTAGCACAATGTTGAATAATAGTGGTGACAGAGGGCATCCTTGTCTTGTTCCTGATCTTAGGGGGAAAGTTTTCAGTCTCTCTCCATTGAGTATGATTCTGGCTATCAGTTTTTCATATATGCCCTTTATCATATTGAGAAAGTTACCTTTGATTCCTATCTTTTGAAGTGTTTTTATCAGAAAAGGATGTTGAATTGTGTCAAATGCTTTTTCAGCATCAATCGAGATGATCATGTGATTGTCCCCTTTAGATTTGTTAATGTGCTGTATTACATTAATTGACTTTCTTGTGTTGAACCGTCCTCACATTCCTGGTATTAACCCCACTTGGTCGTGGTGTATAATTCTTTTAAGGTGTTGTTGGATTTGATTTGCTAATATTTTGTTGTGAATTTTTACATCTATGTTCTTTAGGGAGATTGGCTTGTAGTTTTCCTTTCCTATAGCATCTTTACCTGATTTTGGTATTAAAATGATATTAGCTTCATAAAATGAGTTAGGTAGTGTGCTGGTTTGAAAGGATGTATGTCCCCTAGAAAAGCCATATTTTAATATAAATCCCATTTCGTAAAGGCAGAATAATCCCTATTCTATACTGTATGTTTGGAACTGTAATCAGATCATCTCCCTGGAGATGTGATTTAATCAAGAGGGGTTGTTAAACTGGATTAGGTTACGACATGTCTCCACCCATTTGGGTGGGTCTTGATTAGTTTCTGGAGTCCTATAAAAGAGGAAACATTTTGGAGAATGAAACAGATTCAGAGAGAGCAGAGCAGAACAACATAGCCACGAGAAGCAGAGTCCATCAACCAGCGACCTTTGGAGATGAAGAAGGAAAATGCCTCCCGGGGAGCTTCATGAAACAGGAAGCCAGGAGAAGAAGCTAGCAGATGACGCCGTGTTCACCATGTGCCCTTCCAGAAGAGAGAGGAACCCTGACTGTGTTTGTCATGTGCCTTTCCTGGTGAGAGAGAAACTCTGACTCTGTTCGCCATGTGCCCTTCCACTTGAGAGAGAAACTGTGAACTTTATCAGCCTTCTTGAACCAAGGTATATTTCCCTGAATGGATGCCTTTGATTGGACATTTCTATAGACTTGCTTTAATTGGGACATTTTCTTGGTCTTAGAACTGTAAACGAGCAACTTATTAAATTCCCCTTTTTTAAAAGCCATTATGTTTCTGGGATATTGCATTCTGACAGCTAGCAAACTAGAACAGGTAGTATTCCTTTTTCCTCAATTTTTGGGAAGAGTTTGAGCGAATTGGTTTAAGTTCTTTTTGGAATGTTTGATAAAATTTCCCTATGAAGCCATCTGGCCCTGGGCTTTTCTTTGTAGGAAAATTTTTTATGACTAATTGACTCTCTTTACTTGTGATTGGTTTGCTGAGGTCTTCTATTTCTTTCTGAGTCAGTGCAGCTTGTTTGTGTTTTTCCAGGAATTTGTCCATTTTCATCTAAGTTGTCTAGTTTGTTGGCACATAGTTGTTCATACTATCATCTCATAATTTCTTTTATTTTTTCAGGGTCTGTAGCAATACACCACTTCTCATTTCTGATTTTATTTATTTGCATCCTCTCTCTTTTTTTCTTTGTCAGTCTTGCTAGTGACCCATCAATTTTACTGATTTTCTCAGGAACCAACTTTTGGTTTTATTGATTCTTTCTATTGTTCTTTTCCCCCCATTCATTTAAGTCTGCTTTAATCATTATTATTTATCTCCTTCTATTTGCTTTGGGGTTAGTTTGCTGTTCTTTCTCAAGTTCCTCCAGGTGAGCAGTTAAGTCCTTGATTTTTGCTCTTTCTTGTTTTTTAATATAGGTGTTTAGGGCAATAAATTTCCCTCTCAGCACAGTCTTTGCCGCATCCCAAAAGTTTTGATATGTTGTATTCTCATTTTCATTCATCTCCCAAAAGCTACTAATTTCTCTAGCAATTCCTTCTTTGACCCACTGGTTATTTAAGAGTGTGTTATTTAATCACCATATATTTGTGAATGTTCTCGTTTTTTGGTGGTTATTTCGATCCACCTTCATTCCGCTGTGATCAGAGAAAGTGCTTTGAATAATTTCAATGTTTTAAAATTTATAAAGATCTGTTTTGTGCCCCAGCATATGATCTATCCTGGAGAATGTCCCATGAGCACCAGAGAAGAATGTATATCCTTGAGCTTTGGGGTGCAGTGACCTATATGTGTCTGTTAGGTCTAATTCATTTATCAAGTTATTTAACTTCTCTATTTCCTTGTTGATCTTCTGTCTGGTTATTCTATCTATAGAGGAGAGTGGTGTATTGAAGTCTCATAGTATTTTTGTTGAAACATCTATTGCTCCCTTCAGTTTTTCCAATGTCTGTCCATGTACTTTGGAGCTTCTTGATTGGGGGCATAAACATTCATGATTGTTATTTCTTCTTGGTGAATGGTCCCTTTAATTATATATAGTGTCCTTTTTTTTGTCTCTTATGATGTCTTTACATTTAAAGTCTATTTTGTCCAATATTAGTGTAGCTACTCCTGCTTTCTTTTGGCTACAACTTGTGTTGAAAATCTTTTTCCATCCTTTCACTTTCAATCTATTTGTATCCTTGTGTCTAAGATGAGTCTCTTGTAAGCAGCATATAGCTGGATTATATTTCTTAATCCATTATGCCAATCTGTATATTATAATTGGTAGGTTTAGTCTGCTAATATTCAAAGTAATTACTGAAAAAGCATTTCTTGAATCCATCATCTTATCTTTTGGATTTTATTTGTCAGATCTATATATTCTTTTTCCCTCTTTCTCTTTTTATTCTTTAAATTACTCTTACTGGTACTCTTCAATTCTATGCCCTCCTCCAGACCCCCCTCTCCTGTCTTTTTTTAAATAGGCAGAACTCTCTTTAGCATTTCTTATAGGGCTGGTCTCTTGTTGACAAATTCTGCCAAGATTTGTTTGTCTATGACAATTTAAATCTGTCCCTCAATTTTGAAGGACAATTTGGGTGGGTACAGGATTCTTGGTTGAAAGTCTTTCTCTTTCAGGATCTTAACTATATCATCCACTGCCTTCTCACCTCCATGGTGCCAGTTGAATAATCTGAACTCAGTCTTATGTGATTTCCCTTGTAGGTAGTAGATTGTTTTTCTCTTGCCACTTTCAGAATTTTCTGCTTCTCTTCAACATTTGGCAGACTGATTTATATGTGTCTTGGGGAAGGCCTATTTGAATTTATTCTATTTGGAGTTCATTGAGCTTCTTTGACTTGTATATTTATGTCCTATATAAGGGTTTGGGAAGTTTTCCCCCATTATATGCTCAACTAATCTTCCTAGCCCTTTACTCTTCTCTTCTCTTTCTGGGACTCTGATGATCCTTATATTCATGCGCTTTGTTTTGTCCATTATTTCCCTGAGATCCAGTTAAAATTTTTCCATCTTTTTTGCCATTTGCTGTTTTGTGTGTTTGAAATTGGTTGTCCTGTCCTCTAGTTCACTTATTCTTTCATCTGCTTCTTCAAATCTGCTGTTGTGTGTCTCTATTTTGTTTTTTATTTGATCTACAGACTCTTTAATCTCCGTGATATCTGCTATTTTTCTATTTATTCTTTCAAATTCCTCTTTATGCTCTACTAGTGTCTTCTTGATCTCCTTTATGTCATTAGCCATCCCATTTATTCTGTTTAGTAGAGTTATATGAATATCTTTGATTAGTTGTTCCAATGTCTGTATCTCCTCTGGTGTTTTAATTTGGTTGTTAGACTGGGCTATATCTGTCCGCATTGTGATATACTTAGTGATCTTCTGTTGTTTTTTCACCGCATGTAAATATCTCAATTGATTTACTTTGGAAGTTGATTCCCTTCAGTAGTCTAAAGCCTTGTGTTTGTGGAATGGATGTATTGCAGGATGCAGGGTATGGGATGGGGTATGACAGTGTGGTGATGCATTGCAAAGCAGGTATGGGTGCAGGTTAGGGATGCTAGGCTGATGGTTGTGAATGTGGATGCCTAGCAGCAGGGGTCAGGGGAGGGAGGAAGTGGTTGTGTGGGTGCACAGGTCTGGGGGGCCTGGACCTGGTGTGTGCTGGTCTAGGGCTTGGGGCCCTTTGTGCGCATGCACAGAGCTATGGTAGCATGTCAGCCATTACGCCTGCATGGGCTGGGGGCAGATGTGACCTGGCTGCACAGGTCTGCACTTTCCCAGAGCTTAGGGGTGTGACTGGGGGTCGTTATATTCCTGGGTTTAGGAGTGTCATAAACTGATGTATCCATGTGCAGAGCTCAGGGGGGAGGGGTGGGTGGGGCTGTGCAACTGTATGGGCTGGGGGCAGGTGTAGTCTGGGTATGGAGGTTAGTGCCCGCAGTATTTATGTGCTGATGACAGCCTGCAGGGAGCAGGGAGGGGGAGGTAGTTCTCGTGAGGGGTGCAGGAGAGGTGGGTTGGGCTGCACTTGGGGTGGCAGTGTGGTATGGGTATGCATGTGAGGGGTTGGCAGGCAGAGGCGCTTGGAGCCCAGGGAGTGGGGGTGAGTGAAAGGGTTTAGGTATAAGATAAATGTCCAAATCAAACACCAGGTGGTGCTTTCTTTCTGAAGACCACCTGTCAGGGGTCCTGGATTCTTCTGTCACATGGCAAGGCACATGGCAGGGTCTGCTGGCCTCTCCCTTCTCTTCTGGGTTTCTTTGCCTTCTGCTTCTTACTTCCCTGGCTTTCTCTCTCTTTGTCTGAATTTCAATTACTTATAAAGAACTTGAGAGGACTAAGACTTACCCTGGGCCAAGCCTTAATTGAAACAACCTTATCAAAAGATTCGACTTACAATGGTTCCACACCTACAGAAGTGAATTAGCTTTAAGAATATGATTTTGGGGGGTACTTTCAGTTCCAAACCACTGCAGGTACTTGGCTTCTCACTTGCTACCATTGATAGACTATCCATACTTTGGTCTAAAGCCATTCCCTCTACTTGAGTACTAGATCCCATCCTTCTCACCAACTCAAATGCATTGCACCAACAATTCTCTCTTCTGTTTCTCTATCACAGTTAAAAAATTCTCTTCTATATCTCTCTGATCAATATGTTGTAATTTCTCCCATATTTAGAAAAATCTCCCACTTGTCTCTTGATCCCACATCTCCCACCACCTACCACCCCATTTCTTTGTTCCTTGTTGCAGAGTGGTCTCTTCTCTCTTCCTCCAATTCTATACCTTCCTCCTCTCTTAAAACCTTTGGCAGTTGATACACCCTGAGGTAACCTCCATGGAATCACAGCTTTGTATAATCCTCTTTCCTTGAGTGTGGGTGGAATCTGTGACTTGCTCAATCACACAGAACATGTAAAAAGGGTTGGATGCCGCTCCATTGATTAGATTGTTTATGAGCTTCTATTTTAGCCCACTTGAGAGATGCTCTCTTATTGGCCTTGAAGAAGCAAAGAGCCATGTTGTGAGAGGGCCTGTGAGAAAGCCATATCTCAAGGAACTCTTGGCAGCCTCTAGGACCCTAGGGTGGCCCTCAGCCAATGGCCTGCAGAAAAATGGACCTCAGTCCTACAACTGTAGGATGACGAATTTTGTCAAAAACCTGAGTGGCCTTGGAAGTGCTTATTTCCTCTTCCAGCCTCCAGGTAAGAAGACAGTCTGACCAGCATCTTAATTCATGCCTTGAGAGACCCTGAGCAGGAGACCACAAAGCTGTTCCCAGACTCCTGACCCATGAAACTGAGATAATAAATGTACGTTGTTTTAAGCTGCTACATTTGTGGTAATTTGTTATGCGGCAACATGAAATTAATGCCTTTCCATTCAGGCTTTCACCTCCACCACTCAATTAAGTCTGCTCATATCAAGGTCCCCAGTGATTTCCATATTGCTAAAATTAACAGGCAGCTCACAGGCCTCATTTACTTACCTATCACCAGCATTTGACACAGTTGTTTGTTCCCTTCTTGATTCATTTTCCTTGCTTGTCTGAGTGTATTCTCTCTCCCTCATTCTCTTTTTCTCCTTCCAGATCCCCCACTAAATATATGTTAGATCTTTCTCTTTTCTCCCCCTCTCTCATTTTCTCTTTTGTATTTCCTGTCTCTTTCTCTTTCTATTGCATGTTGGCTAATTCTTCAATTCTCCCTTCCATTTCAGCAATTCTTTCTTGAGCTATGCCTAATCTATTGTTTAACTTTCCATTAAATTGTGAATTTCAGCGACTACATTTTCTAGAAAGTGAATTTGGTTCTTTTAGTGAATTTGGCTCTTTTAAAGACCATCCAGTCCTTTTTAGCATTTACATAAAGCTAAAGTATTTTAAAAAATACTATATTTGTGTTGTTATTGTTATATAATATGTGTTTAATATACAACATTAAATAAAAGTAAATATATAACAATATTAAAGTAAGTGATAATCAACAACTTCTAGGCAGTAATTTCCTCTATGTAGAGAAGGACATAGAAATCAGTGATGAATCTGTGGGAGGCTTCAATAGTATTATATTTCATTTCTTAAACCAGCTGTTGAGTATATAGGGTGTTGGCATAAATAAATAAAATTTTAAATAAACTTTTAAATATATTTTGAAGGTACAATTTCCTGAAAATTCCTCTCAATGGTACTATTTCTGTCTTTTATATAAAAAGATATAGAGATATGTCTTTGTATATGTAAACATCAAGACTTTTATTCCTGACTTCATCTTCTGCAGCAGGGGTTGGCAAACCTTTTCTGTAAAGGGCCAAATGGTAGATAGTTTAGGCTTTGCAGGACATGCAAGTACTCAATGTTGCTATTGTGGTATAAAGGCAACCCAGCTTGTTTCAGCACTTCCCCACTCTTTTGTTCGTGTGTTTTGAAGATATCGTTTCACCCAATTGGCTCTAATACCCAGCCCATGCTCAAAATCCTTAAATCTCAAAAATATTATTTTATCGTACATTCGTTTGAAACAGGATGCAAACAAGGTTATTATTTTTCTTAAGTTTCTATTCTATAACAACCTCTCTTCCCATTAAATTTTTTCATGGCATTGACTTACTAAAGAAATCAGGCCCTGTAGAATGTCCTATGTTCTGGATTTTGCTGATTGTTTTCTCTTGAAATAGTTTAACTCATTCATTTACCCCTTTATTCCATGAAAATTGGTAGGTAGATTTAGAGGCTTGATTACATTGAATTTTAATTCTGGGGCGGTGGGGGCAGTGGAGGATAAGGGGCAAAAGTCCATCACCAGTGTGTTAAGTACTTTTCATTTCTTCATGTGGTAATGCACATAACATCTACTTTTCCACTTTTAGTGATAATAAGATTGATTGAGTTGTAAGATGTACCAGTCTAATTCCTCGATTATAATGTTCTTCATGGACTTTTGCATTGCCTTTTCTCCTAGGAGTTTCAGTAGTCAGTAATGATTTTTGTCTAAGGCCATATTAAGGGGATACAAAATGGTGACTTTTTTCCCCTAATTCTATCACTCCTTTTGTGCCTATTAGCTGGAATTCTTCTATAAGAATAATTTTTCCCATCAACTATTTGTAACCCTGAAAACTACTTTGCCCAGAAAACACAAGAGAAATATTTATTTATTAATTCTCAGAAGAGTTATAGCAATCCCCAGTGGTGATCAGTGAGTTTTTCTTTATATTTTTATTCAACATCATACATTCTCTGATATGCATAAATTTAATATTTTTCAATCCATTGCAACCATTATTCTTTTTGATGCTCACATTTTTCCATCCTTGGAAGTGGGAGGCCGTTCAAGTTGACTGCTGTGTCTTTTGGACATGATTGCTCTAGTTTTTGATATTTTTCTTTCTTTCTGATGCCACGAAGAATCCTAGGCTCATTTTGTACATTTTCAGCTTCAGACCTGGAACCAGATGTTTTTTCCAAGAGCCTGGTTCCTTTTCATGAAGAATGATATTTAGAGACCAAAATCTGAGCCCTAGGGCTGCTCATTGAGACTGGGTCATCTTTGTTGCCAGGGCCTTTGCAGTGGGCATAACTGGAATACACACACTTGCACACACACATATACACCCCTAGTCATGAACCCACACTATTTCCAAATAAAATACAAGATTTCATAATTTTTACTTAACTTCTTTGATTTTTATACTTGAATATCTTTCCTATATCATATAAATATTGATTCCTAGCATTAACATATCGACTTATTTTCTTTATCCTACACTATGTCCATATTAGTTTCAAAATAACAATACCAGTATTACAAAATGAGACTATTGAATGCAGTTCAAAATTTTAACTCTGATAAATTTTAAATTTATCTATAGTTTATTTGAGTTTTCTACACAATGATGTCATTTGTGAATAATAACAGTTTTATTTCTTCTTTTCCAATTCTTACCTTTTATTCTTTCTCTGAATTTTTTGGTAGCATCTCCACTATAATGTTGAATAGAGGTGGGATAGTGGGCAAATTTGTCTTTCCCTTTACCAAGTGGAAAGCTTTAAATTGTTTTACTATTAATTATAATATTTGCTGTTTTTTAAGAATAAGTTTTCTTTTTTAATAAATAATACCACTTTATCAGATTCAGAAAGTTTTACTTTATGCCTTATTTATAAAGAGCTTATTGCTATGAGTTGATTTTGAATTTTATTAAACCATTTTCTGCTTCTTCTGGAACTATAATATGATTTCCCTCTGTGCTGGTCTGAAAGGATGTACGTACCCTAGAAAAGCCATGTTTTAATCAAAATCCCAATTCATAAAGGTAGAATAATCCCTATTCAATACTGTATGTTTGAAACTAATCAGATCATCTCCCTGGAGATGTGATTTAATCAAGAGTGATTGTTAAGCTGGATTAGGTGATGACATGTCTCCACCCATTTGGGTGGGTCTTGATAAGTTTCTGGAGTCCTATAAAAGAGGAAACTTTTTGGAGAATGAAAGGCAGCAGAGCAGAATAACATAGCCATGAGAAGCAGAGTCCACCAGCCAGTGACCTTTGGAGTTGAAGAAGGAACATGCCTCCCGGGGAGCTTCATGAAACAGGAAGCCAGAAGCTAGCGGATGACGCCGTGCTTGCCATGTGCTCTACCAGATAAGAGAGAAGCCCTGACTGTGTTCGCCATGTGCCTTCTCACCTGAGAGAGAAACCCTGAACTTCATTGGTCTTCTTGAACTAAGGTGTCTGTTCCTGGATGCCTTTGATTGGACATTTCTGTAGACTTGTTTTTAATTGGGACATTTTCTCAGCCTTAGAACTGTAAACAAGCAATTTATTAAATTCTGCTTTATAAAAACCACTCCATTTCTGGTATATTGCATTCTGGCAGCTGGCAAACTTGAACACCCTCCTTTATTTGTTAATAGGATGGGTTACATTTCTTTAATAAATTTGTATTACTTTTGGTTCTTCAAGAGGCAGATATCAAGAAGGCCTTATAATGCAAGTGATTTATAGGGAGAAATGACTGTGAAAGATAAGTGGGAGGAAACAAGAGTAGACAGGGAAAGCATGAACAGTTCTTACATCTGTGAAAGGAGAGAGGGAAGGAGGGAGGATTAAGCAAGAAGAGTCTCAGGCTGCCACGTAGTTATAAGAAAGTGTTGGTCAGACCAATGGGAAGTTTTTGAGCCACAGTCTCCTGTTAGCGGTGATATGAAACTGCTTAGTCACTGGTTGAGAGCATATGGGAGGGAGTATGGATTCAGTATGACCACAGTGGCGGATCCACTGGTGTGGAATCTGGGGATGTCAGTCAACTCTGCTCCCCACAGTAGGAGATCTGAAAGGTACATTCAAAGGTACATATCAAAACTTTTTCATAACTCCAACAGAAACTCTGCTCATTAAGCAAACACTCCCCATTTCCCCTTACCTACCCCCAGCCCCTGATAACCTGTAACCTACTCTTCACCTCTATGTATTTAATACTAATTCTAGGTATCTCATTTACATAAAATCATACAATATTTTTCCTTTGTGTCTGGTTTATTTCACTTCACAAGATGCCTTTAAGGTTCATCATTCTTTGGTAGGGGTGGTCCAAGCACAACCTGCTGCCTTTCCCTGTGACCCACAAATAAACCCTGTGCTTAGGACTGTGTTAGTCTTCTCCTGGGATGGAATGATACATGGGGGCTGACTTCCTTCTCAGCAGTGCCTTGAGGTTAAGCACAACCCTTAGCAGACAGTGGATTGCCAGCATATGCCTTCTCCTTTTGCCCTGAGCATATATAAACATTCACTAGAGATAGTCTGGCTAAAATGTGTCTATTTTTTTGGCACCCAGCTTACCCCCACTGAATTATAAGTTCCTGGTGGGGAGGAAGAGGTGTCCTTCCACCACTGCACAAGCACAAAATGGGTTCATATAGAACATTTCCTTATGTTGGCCACAGATTGAGGCATGCCGACCATGGGGGACCAATGCTCCCAAAGCTGACCTTGCTTTGTCTCTTTTCTATGTGAGCAAAACATTTTTTTTTTAATCCAGGGCTTGTGTGACTCATGCTTTTCTGGTGACCTTGACACCTGCAAGCCATGGAGTGGTTTGGGACCTTAGGACTGCTATTCCATGTGGCAGGCAATATAATGCTCTTTGTACTCTCTATGTGATAAGACATTCCCCTCTCCACCCCCACATGTTGAGGTGGTAGTAAATGACCTCTATCTGACTGTTTGGCACAGAGCAGGATGCCTGAAATTCAAAACATTACTTTTTGTGCTAATATTCCATTGTATATATATATTATATCGCATTTTGTTTATGCATTCATCTGTTGAAGGACATGGGTTATTTCCACCTTTTGACTATTATGAATAATGCTGCCATGAACACTAATATACAAATATCTGATTAAGTCCCTGTTTCAAATCTTTTGGGTGAATCTTAGAAGTGGAAATACTGGGTCAAACGGTAGTTCCGTGTTTAACTTTTAAAGGAACTGCAAACTGTTTTCCACAGTGGGTGTACGTTTTACATTCCCATCAGCAATGCATGAGGGCTCTTATTTCTCTGCATCCTCAACAAAACTTGTTATTTTCTGTTGTTTTAATAATAGCCAATAAAGTGGAAGTGAAGTGGCATCTTATCTTGGTCCATAATTTCATTTTCCTAATGGCTAATGATGTTGAGCACCTCTCTATGTACTTATTGGTCATTTGTGCATCTTGTTTGAATAAATGTCTATTCAAGTCCTTTGCCAGTTTTTAATTGGGTTGTTTGTCCTTTTGTTGTTCAGTTGTAGGAGTTTTTAAAATATTTTCTGGATATTAAACCTTTATCAGATATATGATTTACAAATATTTTCTCCAATTCTGTAGGTGGTATTTTCACTTATTTGATAATGTCCTTTGATGCACAAAAGTTTTTAATTTTCATAAAGTCCAACTCACCCATTTTTTATTTTATTGTTCAGGCTTTGGATATCATATATAAAAATATGTTGCCTCGTACAAGGTCCTGATGATTTCTGTCTGTTTTCTTTGGAGAAGCTTATGGTTTTAGTTGTTTTACTTAGGTCATTGATCCATTTTTAAAAAATTGTACTTATTTATTTATATTGCCCCTTTTGGGGGTATAGCAACCCACAATCATAGACTGCACAAAATCTGTCACACACCTACATACAAAATGATAACTTCCTCTACTGCTGGGTTTTGTGGTACAATTAGAATCCAAATAAGCCTAGTGTGTTAGTTCGTAAGCTGCCAGAATTCATTATACCAAAACTGGAACAACTTTTAAAAAGAATTTAAGAAGTTACAAGTTTACAGTTCTAAGGAAGTGAAAATATCTAAATTAAGACACCAATAAGAGGTCACCTTCACTCAAGGAGGACTGATGAGTCAGGAACACCTGCCAGCTGGGTAGTTCCTTGCTCCTGGGTTCCATTGCTTTCAGCCTCTGTTCCTGTGGGGGTTCCTCACTTTGCTTCTCTGGGGCTGGCTTTCATCACTTGCCTTCCCTTGGCTCTCTCCAGGTTCTGGCTTGCTTAACATCTCATGGTGATGTCCGCTGGGCTCCAAGTATCTCCAAACATCTGTGTCTCTGTTCTCTGAAACGGTTGTTCTCCAAGCATCTACATCTACTTTCTCTGTCTGCTCTGAGGCTTCTGTCATTTCTGGCTCTCTCCAAAATGTTTCCTCTTTTAAGGAATTCCAGTAAACTAATCAAGACCTACCTTGAATGTGT
>PVIY010051712.1:0-15544 GCA_004026745.1 Myrmecophaga tridactyla | reverse complement strand
GCTGACCGCAAGCACGGGTTCCCTCCAGCCTGCATTCCGGAGCGTCGAGTGTCCTCGCCCTCGCTCCACACGTGTTTACCCGCCTGCTCACTCCACTCCTCGCCCTGCAGCCTGAGGCAGGAGGGGAGGCGAAACCAGGGCCACTTCAGACTCCTGCGGCATCAGGCAGGCTGTCAGTATGTCACACAACCCGCTGGAAAGTTGCCTACATTTCAGGGGTGGCTCCTTTTCCTGGGGCTGTCAGGGCTTAAAACAACAAAAATGTATTTTCTCACAGTTCTGGAGGCTGGGAGTCCAAAATCGCTGTGTGAGCAGGGTGATTCCTTCCGGAGAGTCTGAGGGAGAAACCATCCCCTATTTCTCTTCTAGCTCGGGGGTTCACAGCCATCCTCGGCTTGTGGCAGCAGAATCCGAGTCTCTGCTCCATCTCACATGGCCGTCTCCTCTGCGTCCTCTCACCTTCTTGTAAGGACCCCAGTCATTGAATTTAGATATTACCCCAATTCTAGGGTGTTTTCATCTTGTGGGCCCTAATTACATCCACAAAGACCCTATTTCCAAATAATGTAACAACTGAGGTTCCGGGTGGACATGCTTTTTCTTTTTTTTTTTTTTGGCGAGGGGGACAACTTCAACCCACTGCAAGAGGAGTAAAGCATGACTCACAGACGAGTCTACGGATGAATCAGCAAGGATACGTGAAGAATTTACGGGTCCAGAATTTTATCAGGCACCGTGGAAAAGGTGGGAGGAGAAAGATAAATGCCTACAAGTCTACCCGGGGAGGTGTCCAACCATCCTTCCTGCCCCGCCTGGCCTCTGCGCCAGTCTCGACGGCACCGGCGCGGCGTTCCCACCCCGCAGCGCCCGGCGCTGGCCTCCAGCTGCGCGCCTCAGTGCCCTTTTGCTTCCAGGAAAGACACAGACCAAACTCAGGCTGGCCGCTTGTCCAGCGTCATCTCTCCCTGCCCAAATTTTATGCTCACGCTTCGTTAGTGAGCAGGGCTGTTACAGGCTCCTGCGCCATTGCAGATTCTTCCCCCCTCCCTGGAATGCTTTCCCACCTGAAAAACTCTTACTCATCCTTTAATCCTCTGAAAGGTCTCCCCCGAATCTGGGGGGAGGGTTGACTGTTGCCTTCTGCGTCCAGCAGTGGCCCTACTGGGTCCCTCTGGTGTGACATCTGATACAACATCCATCTCTCCACCAGCCTCTTTAAAGGCAGTTTTCTTATGATTCCCCAGTACATTTATGTAGATGATAATCCATAGCTGCTTGATTGACTAAACACAGAAATTCTCTTTAGAGGGACAGAGACTTTCTTCATACTTCTTTCTTTCTCATGCTGCAGTGCCTTGTACACAGTTGGCTCTCCAATGCTTCCCATACTGTTTAGGGATTGAATGAAAAAGCTGCTATTAACAGAAAACTGGTTGGTGGTGTGATTCACAGATGCTAGCACCACATTAAATACAATTCCTGTGTGCTGTTCTCCTACAAACTCATGTGCTCCTTAAACGTGATTTAATCAAGGTTGGGGAGGAGGTCAGGCATTGCCTTCCATCTTGCTAGTGAGGAAGCTGACGAGAAGAAAGGGGAGCCTCAGGTCCAAGGTTCTACAGCCCTGAATTTGAATTCTGCTTGAGCTGGCACGGGTAAAGGGGTCAGAACAAGGTCACTGGAAAAGCCACCTGTGTTTGGTTCCTTCCTGCAATCGAAAGTGGGGACCATGGAGGTGAGGGGCAGGGACTGGGGGTCAGGAGGTGTCAGGAGGGGTTGACTTCTGGGGCTTCCAGACAGAGGCAGCCCCAGGACCATTCTTAGGGAAATAACCCCCTGCTGACCTTGCAGCTGAATGCAGGTCCTCTCCAATGTCGGAGCAGCCTCTCTTGTAGGGGAAACAAGGTGTTGTTATTGTGGGGCGCTCTCATCTCCATCTCCATTTCCAGTCAGGTGAGTGTCCCTTCAGTGTCACTCAACAACTTTCCCTGGCACCTTAAACCAAATAACACTCAAAGGAGGATAAGCAGTGTTAGAAAATGAACCCAGGCCTCCAGACTCCCTCCATGCTATTTCTTTCATTGATTTCCAACCTTGTTGAGCCTCCAGATCATTTTAGCAGGATGAGAGACCCAGGAAACGATTTCATCTAATGGCCCCCTCCCTGTTCCCCTCAGTGGCATCGCACAATGACGACAGAGTACAGCACTTCGGAAGGAGGGTCCCCACGCAGGCACATGCACCCACTCCTCCTGGCCCCACACAGAAAACATCTCCAGAGAACAATGAAGAAGAGGAAAACAAAACACACTCACCCCTTTCTCTTTGGTCTTTCGTGAGTTCCTTGTCTGGAGGGATAGGGAGAGATCCCCCAAGTCTTGTCTCATTTGTTTTTTTCTCTTCAGCTTGATGTCTTTTGCTTGATGTCATGTACCTCATCCTAGACAGAGTGATTCAGAGTCCTAAAATGCCAGAGTCAGAAAAGCCCCTCAGACCACTAGTCCTGTGCTGGCCAGGACAGTAGCCACCAGCCACACGTGGCTTTTGAGAATTAGAATGTGGTCTGTGTATACTACAATCTGATTTTTGAGGATTTAATTTGGGGGGGGGAAGGTAAAATGGCTCATTAATATTTAAAAAATTTTATTACAGGTTTAAATGATAATATTTTGGATATAGTGGGTTAAATAAAATATATTACTAAAATTAATTCCCTGTTTCTTTTTATTTTTACTTGCATTTTAAAAATTTATTAATAAAACCAATCAACATACAATATGAACATTCTTTTTTCATCACATAGTTGTATATTCATGATTATTTCTTTTTCTTGCATCGATTCAGAAAAAGAAATAAAAAGAAAACAGAAAAAAATTCATACATATCATACCCCTTACCCCTTCCTTTCATTGATCACTAGCATTTCAATCTACTAAATTTATTTTAACACTTGTTCCCCCATTACTTATTTATTTTTAATCCATATGTTTTACTCATCTGTCCATAAGGTAGATAAAAGAAGCATCAGACACAAGGTTTTCACAATCACACAGTCACACTGCGAAAGCTGTATCATTATCAACCATCTTCAAGAAACATGGCTACTGGAACACAGCTCTACATTTTCAGGCAGTTCCCTCCAGCCTCTCTGTTACATCTTAACTAAAAAGGTGATATATATTTAGTGTGTAAGAATAACCTCCAGGATAACCTCTCTACTCTGTTTGGGATCTCTCAGCTATGGACACTTTATTTTGTCTCATTTCTCTCTTCCCCCTTTTGGTCAAGAAGGTTTTCTCAATTCCATGGTGCTGAGTCCCAACTCATTCTAGGATTTCTGTCCCATGTTGCCAGGAAGGTCCACACCCCTGGGAGTCATGTCCCACGTAGAGGGGGGGAGGGCAGTGAGTTTGCTTGTCGTGTTGGCTGACAGAGAGATGCCACATCTGAGCAACAAAAGAGGTTCTCTTGGGGGTGACTCTAAGGCCTAATTTTAAGTAGGCTTAGCCTATCCTTTGGAGGGTTAAGTTCATATGAAAACCCCAAGATTGGGGGCTCAGCCTATTGCTTTGGTTGTCCATACTGCTTGTGAGAATAGCAAGAACTCTCCACTTGGGGAAGTTGAATTTTCCCCCTTTCTCACCATCCCCCCCAAGGGGACTTTGCAAATATTTTTTTATTCACTGTTCAAATCCTTCTGGGATTTATCAAGGCATCACTCTGGACAAACCTACAAAATCTCATGCCCTATTCAAGGTTCCATGTACTTAAGGTGTTCAATTAAGCTGTCCACATAAGTTATATTAGGAAATGCAATAGTTGAAATATAAATTTTGCACCAAACATTTTTTGTTTTAGTCTCATACATAAGTTAAATTTTAAAGTATTAATGACCATCTATTTTCAACACCCTGCATTATTGGCATTCCTTTGTTCTTCCTCATGCAAAACATTTTTAAATTTGTAGATGTAGTCACCATCGTTATACACTCTAGGCATTCCTAGATTATACCATCTCAGTCTCTCTTTACTTTTAATGTGGCTACTAGAAATTTAACATCACATTTGTGGTTCAAATTCTATTGGACACCAGCTTCCTCATCTTACAGATGACAAATAGAGGTGCAGAGAGAAGACCTGACTTAGTGGATGGCACACACTAAAATGTGCTGTCATCCGCAGTCTGCCCCACGGGTGGGCCCCGTGACCCAGGTGCCTGCAGGTACACAAGCCACTCATAGCCCTGGGGGTGGAGGGGACCGACTCCCTGACACCAGGCAACAGGCCTTGTGGGACATGTTCCAGAACTGGTTTCTTGGGAGAGAAATACAAACCTAGCAAAGGAGGGGGTATTGTCTCCAGAAAGTCACACATAAGCATTTGAAGCTTAGGATACATGGGCTGTGGGAAGAAGTATGGAGAAGTCTGGGGTGTCCCAGGGCTTCTCCTGTTAATTCATCTGCATGGTAACACGGTGAGCTTATCAGATGTGCTGACCATCTTCTTAAAAACCCAGAGGCCTCTTCTCCCTCCCCAGCCCCTAGGAGGCAGTGGGGTAGCACCTTGCCTGAGTGGGGTTCTACAGGCCAGACACTCCAGGGTTGTTTGACAAGTAAACAAAGACAAGTTTCAGTAGGACTGGCTCCCTAACGTTTGAGTGGGCAGTTGGGGAGGGGAAACCAGACACCAAAGGCAAATTCCTTTATTTCATAATTTTATCTGGTGTCCCCATTTCGTTCAAGGTGCATTGTGGCAACTTTCAGGAGTGGTGGTTAGGAAAGTAAAAGAGAGAATGATCTCAGCCCCGGGGCAGCGCTCAGTGTTTATCTGCCTGCACTTCTGACAGGCGGGGTTGCTGCGCTCACTTCGGACCTGGTGAGGAAGTTTTCCTTGGCCATTTTTTCTCTTTGGCGGGAAAGCTCTGAGAGGGGCGCCACCTCCTTTCTCCTTAAGCCTGGCTTCCCATCCTGCCCGGGTGGAGCCAGAGTGATGGACAGGACGGCTCTGCTGTGGGGAAAAGCGGGCACGGGGAGGAAGGGTGGCTTGGGGGTGAGCTCTCCCTTCCATTTTCTGGAATAAACACAGCAGATGATCCACACCCCCTTCCCACGCCGGCGCACACCGGCCGGGGGTGGGGGGTGCCCAGTAATTAACGCAGGAGCGACCACAAACTCGCTCGGCCTTTGCCCTCGGGTGGACAGGTGTGCCGGGGCAGGGAGGGCGGGGGTGGCGCCCTGCGGGAGGTGGCCATCTGCGGGGCCGAAAAGGAGCGCTCCCCTCGGCCCCTCTCTTTTACCCGGTGCCCTGGGAGCAGCCGGGGCGCGCGGCTCGGAGTGGTCTGATGCGCTGGGCCCCGCCGAGCCCTCACCCATTTGAGGGGTGACTGTGTCGCTGACGTCAGGCGACTTTTGGTTCACTCCCTGCCTGGCACGAGGACTTTATTTTCATAACAGCACGAAGCGCCGTGGAAGTGGAATGGGCGTGTCCTCCCCCTCCCGCTCCCGCCCGTTGTCCCTCTGCTCAACCCTTCCCTCCCTCCGGCGCCCGCAGCCCTTATAACCGCTCCGCGCGGCGCGGGCGGGATCGGTGCCCGAGGGCTCCCCCAGCACCCGGGGTCTCGCTCGCTGTCCCCTGACGCGCGAGAAGCGGCCCCTGCACGGCGGTAAGTGAGGCGCCAGGAACCCAGAGCGCGCCGGGCCTCCAGATTGAAATCGTCTGGGTGCAGAGGGAGTTAGGAGGGGTGGAGCAGAAGAGGAGACAAACTCTGGTAATGGGATGCAGCTGGCTATGAGAAAAAAACCTCCGGGAAAGGAATTCTTCTAGTTTAACTCAACTCAGAAAAATCTTCTGGGCTTCTCAAGTTAAAATAGGGGTGGAGAGCAAAAAAATAGTCTGGGTAATAGTTTCCACTCAATCACATTCTACGAAATTCTAAGCGGATCTTCTTGAAAAGAGGGAGAAAGATCTTAAGAGGACAGGACGGAAGGAGGGTGGTGGTGCAGAGGAAGTGTGAGAGGGGAGGGGGAGGGAACTGTGTGCAGGGGGAGGGAGATGGTGACAACTGTTACTTTATCCAGATGCTGAAAGGTTTCTGTCTGTTTTGTCCTTTCACATCAAGTGCACCCTTCTGAATTTCGGAAACTGATTCTCCTGATGTGATCAGCTCCAAACATTCCTCTTCTGGTGTCCCTTGAGTTGCTCTGGAATCTGGGGCAGATGAAGTTGAATTGCAGTAACAGCCCACATTCTACATCTAGATAGAATTTGGGAACAGGCTGAGAGCTGTTCAAGATGATCCCTTAAACATCCGTGGTGAGGAGAGTGAGCAAATAGTTGAAGCCTGCTGGGGATCAAGGGATCTGAAGGGATTTCCATTCTTGATTTCTAAACCAGGCTAATTTTCTCCTCCAGGCTTTTGTAAACAGCATACCTGTGAGGTGGGGCTCACTCAGCTACAGCTACCATGGGTTCATTCCAGAAGGGGAGTATTTTAGCCACTTCAGAGTCAAGAGGTTGGGACCCAGATCTGGGTACTGGCTACTGTTAGAGGAGAGAAGGAATGAAGGTGGGAAGGAGGGCTGTGGGTGGGGTGCAGCTCCTCAGAGGCTCTGGAGAATTGTGCTCCAGGCACAGAAAGGAATGAGCGGAATGGTGTGGCCTTCTGGTAAGCACTCTCAACCTGGAGTCAGGAAGCCTGATTTCTCATCCTGGCTCCACAGGACCAGGAAACAGTGACAAGGAGTCTGGGTCTTAGATTTCTCATAAGGCAGTTCAGGAGCCCTCCAACGCTCTTCTCCAATGCTAAGATTGTAGCACTGCTATATTGTAGTGCCTGCATTTTTATTTCACTTCTGAGTGGTAGTTACAAATAACAGGATGTGAAGACAAATTTTGCCTGCGTGATTTTATTCTCATTCTGGGAATTTGGCCTCAGGTGCACTGCTATTTAAGAGTCCACAGATTAAGCTGAGGAAATGGACAGGGAATGAGATGATGGTTTAGTAGGACCTTTACAAATAAAAATTGAATACTGTTCTCGCTTGAGGGATCTTTGATTTTTCTGAGTAGCTGGGCACATTTGTTTCTACTTTTGTTCCTATTTTTATTGCATTGTGGTCAGAGCATACAGTCTGCACGTTTCTTATTTTAAAATTTCAGATTTCTTGTCTACAATGTGCTCAATTTTTGTAAATGTTCCATGACCATTTAAATGATGTAATCATACAGAGCAGAGATTGGCAAACTATGGTCCATGGATCAAATCCTGCCCACAGTCTCTTGTAGATAAATTTTATTGGAACAAAGACACACTCATTTTGTTATTGTTGCATTATATATTGTCTACAGCTGCTTTCCTGCTACAAACATGTGGTCTACAAAGCCTAAATTATTTATTTTCTGGCTCTTTAAGGAAAAATGTTTGCTGATCCCCAATATAGAGAATCTGAATTATATGATTGAAAATGAAGAGTTAATAAAACATAATCTGAAGATAGGGACTATTTCTATTAAAGTATCCATATTACATTTATAAAAATTACTACATTATTTTTATTTTTTTTTTGTATTTCAACTGCCAAGGAGTGATAAAGAAGTATTAATGGTTCCTATAACTATAGTATTTCTTTGAATTTTTCCTTGTATTTATGGTAGTTTTGTTTGATATATTTTGGGGCTATATTATTTGGTGCATATAGGTTTATTATGGTTATGTCTTCAATGTGGAGTATCCCTAATTATCATAAAGCAACATCTTTGCTCAGTATAATACCCTTTTTATCTTGACTAAACTTGTGTGTTATTAATACCTCAACTCTTGCTTAATTTTCTTACTTTGACAGAGCCTAGTTAACTTTGTGCTTGACAATAATACATGCTAAATAAGCAGCTATGTATTGTTTCGTTTTGCATTTATTTTCATTTTTCCTTCTTTTTTCTTCTGAACTTTCTGTGTTCTCTTGTTTTACATGAGGTTCTTCTAGGTATAATATAATTTAATTTAGTCTTTTCACAAAATAAAAAAAAAAAACTTACCATGAACATTTATTCCAATAATAGTTGCTTGCTGTTGCCATCTTATTTTAGGCCATATGGTCTGTTCTTCCCTGCCTCCCGTCATCCATTATGAATTTTATATTGTATTTTACTGTTCTTTTTTGAGGAGGGATGGTGGTGCATGGTCCAGGAATCGAACCCGGGTGTCCCACATGAAAGGCAAACATTCTACCACTGAAGCACCGTGCACCCACTTATATTGTATTTTAGATCTACTAGTGGTTATCTTTATATATTGAATAAACTACTTAAAAGAAGGAGTCTTTGAGAGCTTTGAGATAGTATGCCAAGAGAAGACTTCACTTATCCAAATATTTCATAGAAATTTAATCTTTTAGTAATTCTGGGCTTTTAAAGGTGATTTAGAGGATTCACTCAAATCTGAAGTTTTTTAAAAAAATGACTTCAAGTATTTTTTTTTGTATTCCCATTAATCTAAAGTCCACATGTTTTGTTTAGAATAAGAGGAAAATGGCAACCCCCTAGGGAATTACCTGAAAGCAAAGAAGCTGGGATGAACAGTGTTGTTATATTTGTTTAAATCTGTCTGTGGTGATATTTTCCCATTTTATTTTCTCACAGAAGCTACATAGAAACTCAGTAATGTTATTCAGATGTTATTCATAAGTTGCTGCCGCGATGCTTCATTTCTATGTCATCAGAATTGGGATAGCTACTCAGAACAGGGGACTCTGGCCATCGCCCTATAAACACTTTCCGTTTATAACTAATCCTTCATCAGGAACAGAGAAATTTCTGTGGGACTCCTCCCTTGTCTTGGAAGAACACAGCCTGGATAAAAAATGAGGATTAGTATCAGCACATAGTCATCTTCAAAAATTCTTTCTCCCCATTACTCACACTTACTAATAAATAACTTGCTTTGAGTAAGTATTCAGCGGTTAGTCTTAGTTCAAAACATTTGCTCAGCAACAACTGCATAGAGCAGTTTTTTTCACATAATGAAGGGGATACCAACCAATACAAGATTTGCTCTCTTTCCTAAAGAAGCTTGTTGTAAGATCGGCAGGTCAGACTGATATTCGTGTGTAATACTTAGTACATATATGGAAAAACTTGAGTGCCATTATGTACTAAATGGTACAAACTATGAAGGGACTTAAAAATTTAGATTGAGATAGAATTAATTTTTTAAAAACCTCATGATAGAGGTAAGTTTTGAGCCAAGTTTTGAAGAAATATGATAAATGGGTTGTGAACAGAAGGAAAAGCATCTTTCTGGCTAGAAGAATAAAGCATATGCTGAGACAGAGTCTGACTTTGTAGGAGAAGACCATAGGTGAACCCAAATTCTCTTCTAGATAGAAAATTCTCAAAAGAGGTTTGCTTGCTTTTATATATAGGTGAAGAGGATGTCTGGTAGAAAGAAGAAAAATTGAAGGACCAACTGGAGAAAGGGCTTGAAGCTCAAATTGAGCCTGAATCTGCTAGTATAGACAAAAAGGAGCGGATATGTTTTTTTAATTGCTAAATCAAAGAGCCTTCCCCAGGCCTTCTCTTCTTTGCTCCCTTGCAGCATTTGATGGTGTTGACTGCTTTCTTTTTATTTTTTTTATTTTTTATTGTGAAATATAACATATGTATGTATATATACAAAAAAAAAAAGCAATAAATTTTGAAGTACATTGTTACAGGTAATTATAGAACAGATTTCAGAGTCTGATATGGGTTACTGTTCCACAATTTCAGGTTTTTCCTTCTGGCTACCCCAAGGCACTGGAGACTAAAAGAAATATCAATATAATGACTTAGCAGAGATACTTATTTGTTAAATCCTATCTTCTCTTTTATAACTCCTCCTTCTCCTTTGATCCTTCTCCCAATCTTTAGTGGTATTTGAGCTATGCCCATTCTAACTTTTTCATGTTGGAAAGGAGTGTTGATAATATGGGATGGGTGGATGGAACTAGTTGACATTCTTGGAGAGGCTGACCCCTCTGGGTTTTAGGACTTATCTGGCCTAGGAAACATGACTCACCCATTCAAGGTGATCTTGATTAGTTTTTTTTAGTCTTTAAAAGGGGAAACATTTTGGAGAAACCTCAGAAACAACAGAGCCCACAGAGACAATATGAGTCCCAGATATTTGGAGATACAGAAAGTAAATGCCCCCAGGGAAGCTGTTTGAAACTAGAAGCCAAAGGACCAGCAGACATCAGCTATGTGCCTTCCCAGCTGACAGGTGTTCTGGACCCATCAGCGTCTCTTGAGTCAAGGCATTTTTCCTTGGATGCCTCAGTTTGGACATTGTTATGGCCTTAGAACTGTAAACTTGTAACATAAGAAATTCCCTTTTGAAAAACCTGTTGCATTTGTGGCAGCTTTAGCAAACCAATACTTAATCTTAGTACATGAAACTTTTGTAGACTCTCAGATAGAGCCATAGGTGTTCTTTAGGGTTAACAGGAATGGTTTTGTTTGGGGTTTGGCAAACCATGGTAATTACCAATATCTAGCTGAACCTTGCATAAGAGTGGCCTCCAGAATAGCCTCTCAACTCTATTTGAACTCTCTTAGTCACTGATACCTTATTTTATTACATTTTTTTCCCCTCCTTTTGGTCAGGAAGGCGTTGTCGATCCTACAGTGCCAGGGCCAGGCTCATCCCTGGGAGTCACCTCCCACATTGCCAGGGAGACTTTTACCCCTGGGTGTCAGAGTTGGGCTTAGAGAGAGAGAGGCCATATCTGACCAAAATAAAATAGGTTTTTTGGAAGTAACTTTTAGGCATAACTATTGGTAGGTTTAGCTTCTCTGCTATAGGAACAAGCTTCAGAAAAAGCTTCCTGATCAAAGACTTGGCCTATTGACTTGGGAGTCCCTAATATTTGAGACAGTATCAGGGGTTTCCCTGGTGATAAAACTTAATTGTTTCATATTTTTTCTCCAGTTCCTCAAGGGGCTTTGCCAATATTTTTTTAATCAACTGCCCAATATACTCTGGAATGTATCTGGGTATTACCATAAGCTATATAGAATTGCAAGCCCTTATTTCCATTCTGGGCTTCATGTGTTTGGGTTGTTTAAATGAGCTATCCAGACAAGTTAAGTTAGATTATGTGCTATGGAAAGTTTAGGTATGGGACAAAATAAACCTCTCTTCCTTTGGTCTCATACAGTAAGTGAAATTCTAAAATACAGACAACATTATCCTTCCCCTGTATTGAGTGCTTTCTTTTTGAAATATCTCCTTGGCTTCTGGGAAAAACACCTGGACTAATTTCTTTGACTAGTCCCTTGGTGATTTCTTTTCAGTATCTTCGCTGATTTCTACTTAAATGAGATGATATCGATGAGCCCTGTGGTTCTGTTCTTGGCCTTTCCCCTCATGCTTCTTGTGTGATCTTATATCCTCTTAAGGCTCCAGATGCCAACTATGGGCCAATGATTTCTTGGCTCTGACTAGAGGCCAAATTTCTCCTCAACTCCTTTCCTCGACCCCAAGGGGGTCGGCCTGTCCTTGTGTCTAGGAGCCAGGCTAAGAACCATGTGGTCTTGAGCAAGTTATTTAATTGCTCTGTGCCTCTATTTCCACAAATGTGAAAAGGGGAGGAGATAATAATACAGTTGTTGAGAGAGTTAAAAGAAACAAGGTATGGCTCAGAGTAAACTCTCAGGAGGATTTAACTCATGTTATTTCCTGAATAACATTCCAGAATCTTAGATTCAACAAAATGAATCATCTGTCCTTATAAGCCTCTATTTTCCCAAGCCCTCTCTCTTTGACCTTTATAAAAATTTCCCAACCATACCTTTTCTTCCTGGTCTCCTCTCTAAAGCCTTCTTTACTCTGTTGGATAGAAGCGGTGTCTGTTTTCCATGTGCCCTGAGCATACTCTGATACCCTGTAACTCTTAATTTGTGTTCAGCATGACTCAACTGGTCCTCCCAAGGGCAGTGACCAACTTTCAGTCTATGTAACTTGTATGCTTGGTGGTGCCTGATGAAAAGCAGGCACTTAAATGTTTGTTAACTGATAGGAAGATGGACTGAATGCAGGATTGTTTGCTTTGGACACTTGTCCTCAAGCCAATATTTTATTGCATGGTGATTTATTATGGAGAAAGTCTGGAGTCAGAGAGAACAGTTTCAGAGAGCATTACAGTAACTTACAGATGAAATAAATGAAGACTCAATTATGATTAATACCATGGCAAAGGGATAGTCTTCCTAACTCTGTGACACTCTAATGACTTCATCTCTCTAAGAGTTACTTCTCATCTATAAAATGGTGATATTGGTATTTACCCCCTAGGTTATATGAACACTAGATGAGATAATAGATGTAAAAACATGTAAATGAGATAATACATGTAAAAACATAAACCCTCAGCAGAATGCTTGGCTTATAATAGGGCTCAGTACATGGCAATAGTTGTGATTATTTTTATTCATATTTATATTGTGACTATGGCTACGATTGCTGTTATCACGGATCAAACCTAGCAATACAAGAAGAGAGAGAAAATTAAAAATGCAGGGAAATCACAAATTTGCAGGGCCAGGATAGTGTGAAGACTCACTTTCAACAAATGTTTGCTATTTGGCATCACCCCCTGGGCAGTCCTAAGAGGTAGGTATTGTTATCCTCATTTTTAGATAACAGAATGAGCTGCATCTCATAAAGAGGAAGATAAGATCAGCTTTTGGCAAGGTTCAGAGCCTCTGCAATCTGTGCTCAGATACTCTGGGGAAGGCCCCCAGAGCCAGCTTGGCCAACCTTCTAGGTCTTGGTGGAAGCAACTCAAAACACCTTTCCCACCTCTCTGAAGGAGAGGCAGCATCTCAAAGATTATAAACTGGAGTCTGGGAGACTCATTAAATGTTGGCTTTTGTCCTTGCATTTTAGGCAATGCTATATGTCAGCCAAGGCCATGACTAGGCTCAGTACTGCTCCAGGAACCTCTGTCTTTGCCCTTCAGCTGAGTGTTCCATGGTGTCCCTCTCAAAGCCAGTTCTCAGACTTTTAATCTCACCTCCAGCCCTGGCTTTGGGCTTGGGTAGGAGTTTGGGGCACTTACTCTCTTAATAGCAGTAGATTGGGCAAAAGGGAGGATGAAGGGGAGGGAGAGAAAGATTTGAAAGTCATCTTCACAGATGGTAGAGCAGGGCATGGGCTCAGACCACCTACTTCAGCTGGCTCCTCATTTTACAGAGGAGAGGACTGAGGTCTAGAGAGATTCAGTGACTTGCCCACACACATCGAGGCAGCTGAAATCCTTTCTAAAGTGGAGAAGGAGTAAAAGGCTTGGCACTGAGCCCAATAAGTGACTTCCTCCCTCCCGCCAATCTTTCCTCCTTCCCTCCCTTCCTTTCTTCTTATTAACCTTTATTCCCTGACTCATTATTCCTCTGATTCATTCCAAAAAGATTTCAGGCAGCACCAAGTGATTTCAGGGTTTCAGTCATCCGTATCACTCTACCACTGGACAGTGGCTGGTCTGTTCATTCAGCAGCTGTAGTCAGTAAAGGGGTGTCCTTCTTAGGAGGCCTTTTCTCATGTCCTCTGCCAGAAGCTACATCCTTTCCATCTCCCCATCTTTCTCCAAAGTGTGGAGTTTAGTCATCAGGGTATTTTAGGTGGGAGTGCATGACTGGATTCCTGTAAATCTCTCTGCTCACTGGGAAAACCTCAGGATTTGTGCTTTCCTAGGACATTCCTGGAGTCACTTGGACAGGAGCAGGGCTCCTGGCATGGCCAAGAGTGCCTACCTAAGGCCCAAAGTGTGATTTTAGGGGGCCCATATGAAAAGGAGGGTGGGAAGATGGGAAGTTAGAGCTAAAGACAACAGTCAAAGGGCTGGTGAGGTACAACCCCCTCTTCCCTCATCTCACGATGTTGCTCCCCTACCTGATGCCTGTCCTACCCACCAAGCACTGCTAACTCTCTCATTTATCCATTCAACTGCTAGGTGTTAGATACCTACTGGGTAGGTATCTCTGGCTTTAGGCTAGAGGCTGGAGAGAAAATGCTTCACAATGCTGTCTTGCCTTCACAGAGAATCTGAGTCCAAAGGGACACAGACATGCCGACAGCATTTACAGGACTACGTGACAAGTGCTATGGTAGGAAAAGCAGTAGCTGTCTAAAAATTCATGGAATGTTTCTTTCATTGGACTTGCCTCAAGGAAAGCATCCTAGAAGAAGGAATTTCTAAATCAAAGGAAGGAGGTGGGTAATGGTGATGTAGGGGAGAATGTTCGATGCAGATGGGACGACAGCATTTGAAATGAGATAGTGGGCCTTTAGGAGGAACAAGAGGGTCACATATGGAGGTGAAGGAGTGGGTGGAGACTGGAGAGGTAGGCAGAGGCCAAGGATGCAGAGCCTCACCCTTTGGGTGCAGGGATATGGCTCTTCCTCCTGGCTGTAGGTAAGACCAGACAGGGTAAGACTGGAGTCAGACTTCTCAAGTGGTCCAGGAAGTGCCACTGTCCAGGGTTCCTAACAGGGAGACCCCTGGATGTTTCTCCTCTCCTTTCTTACCCTGTCTAGTGCAGTAGAGCACACACAGTCATCTGAGCATACAATCATTTCTTTACTAAGCATGTAGATATTTGAGGAATTGTACAGTTGGAGCAACTCAGAAGGGACAGCCTTTAATCCCCAGCCGATTAAATGATGCTCAAGGCCTTAAAGCCATGCGCTAATGCTGATATAGTCACCCCATTTCTAATTGGCAGGCCCCTCTTGGCTTTAAGGTTCTTATCAGACAAAGGGGTTTTAGCGTTGTCTTAAAACCTGTGACTTTGGAGTTAGAATTCAGGTTTGAGTCCTGGCCCTTCTGCTTACTAGTTGTATGGCCATGGATAACTTAGTTTGTGCCTCGGTGGCTGCAGTTGTAGGACAAGGATAATAATAATAATATTGGCTATAATCAGAAGGTTGTTGTGGGGGTCGAATGCATAGACACACGTGAAGTGTTTAAAATCATGCCTGGCCGATGGTGAGAATGAGAACTTTCTTCCTTTTCAGTGCAGTCCAAATCCGGCTGTTTCTATTAGACTCTATTAGATCTTTGTAGGAACAAGTCCTTTCTTGGTTGGACTCTTGGTTTCCTGTCTCTTGACTTTGGGTATACATGATTCCTGGCCAGATAACCACTAGCCTCATTCTGTTTTCTCTCTCCTGCTCCAGCCCTTTTGTTCTTCTCCTAAGTTATTTCTCTACCTCCCTGCAGTTCATATCCCTGAATGTTGATTACTTCCCTTTTCCATCTTAAATCCTGCTTTTCAGCTTCTCCCCCATCCCCTTCAGGGTGACTTCCACCGTCTCAGCTATTCCCTGGACAACACAGCTCCTTTTCAGTACAGACTTGGCTTGTTAATGACCCTGGTGAGTTTTAGTTTCCTTTGGCTGAATTCAAAGTACTTTTGACATTTTAGACCTGTTAAGCAATCCCTATCAGCTGGGGAAGGGGTGGAGGAGGTTTAATAGAAATGAATTAAGAATTATAATTCCCAAAAA
>PVIY010051711.1:0-15545 GCA_004026745.1 Myrmecophaga tridactyla | reverse complement strand
TGAAGAGTAAGGAAAAATATAGGAAGATACAGAATTAAAGAAATACAGGAGCCAAACAATGAAACACATGATTTTAAATGGGCGAATGGGATCTTATTAGCAAAAACAACACAAATAAGGGCAGTTATATGAATAATAATTTAGTAGTTAAGATAAAATGTTTACATACCCAGTGGAGACTAATAAGGTGTTGGGGCAGTGACAGGATGACCTCACATTACATCATCACACAAAGCAAACACTGAGCAAACTTCATCACCTACAGCCCTAAACTTTTTGACGCACCAGATCCTCTATAAACCAGACTTCTGGGCAGTGATTCAGGGCGACAGACTTCAGGAAAAGGTAGCTTCCAGATTGAAAGACATCTAGAACATGCTCCTAACTGCACGCACAAATCCTAAGTAAAAGTAGAATATTTCCTCACACCCCTTTCCGATTTCTCAGAGGAACTCCTTTGTGACTTATCTTTGCCTCTTCTTAGGCATCCACTGGCACTCATTTTATCTGTAAAATCTGTCCGGGGTGGGGGATGAAAGGGAGGAAGGGAAAACGGTATACACACAAAGATTTGTTCTGAGTACACTAAGTATACCTCTACACTTTGAATATATTAGTGAAAATTCCGACTGACAAATAAAATTACTACTCTTCCTATTTTTATATTTTAATATAAATTTTAATACCTAGTTCTGATGTGAGCGTTTGTGGCTTTTTATTGTTAATTCTTTCATAAACTATAATTATCTCACCTCAAGATTGTGAAATGGTACTAAGCCAGCATTGACTCTTATTTCATATTACTGTTTAAAAAGCACCTGAAACTATCATCTGATTATATAATCATAAATTTTTCATTAGAAAAGTGAGATGAACTGAAAAGGAACAAACATATGTTCATTAAATGTGGCAGTTAAAAACGTACACAAATGCCAAATGGACTTTCCTAGCTCCCTAAGGCCCTGAAAGAGATCCCAACTGGTAGAAGAAGCGACGTAATTAGTCTGGTATCATTTTACAAAATTCTTCCCAAGTAGTTGGGATTCTGTCCAAATATTTCTATTGCACTACAATTTTGAACCAAAAGCTATTGAAACAAGGATACTATTAAATAAATGGGAAAATTTTTTGGTGTTACACAAATAATGTGGATGCAAAAACATTTAAACTGTATGGCACAATCAGAAGACAGATGAATAACACATTCTCCATTTCTTTTGCACTACATGATAATTCGGGAAGTGAATTATAAGGAAATATGTGGTCATAGTATTCATTAATGATATTTCAAGAGTCTAAAGTTTTCCACCATTAACAGTTCATGTGGTCATTTTAATGTGCCTCCAAAAAAAAAACAAACAAATAAAAATTTTAATGTTAATTGTCAAAGTAAAGATTACAAATACAAATATTAATTTAATCACACACATTCTTTAACATATAAGGTATCTGAAGTAAAGAAAACAGATTAATGTGAAAGTGGATCCCTTAATAAGCAGATCCCTTATTTCTAAAAGGGATAAAAATATAATAGTGTAAAATGCAGGGGGTTTTGTTTTGTTTCTTGTTTGTTTTGCATGGGCAGGTACCCAAAATGCAGTTTTATTATACATTAACCTTTGTTTACAATATCCTGGAAAAGGGCGGGTCATGGTGGCTCAGCAGGCAGAGTTCTCGCCTACCATGCCAGAGACCCGGGTTTGATATCTAGTGCCTGCTCATGCAAAAAAAAAAATATATATATATATGTATATATCTCCTCGGAATTTATTTCAAGGAAGAAAAAAAATCCCAGTATGTGGCCATTTATAAAATTCCCATCTATGTATAAAAACTTGAACTTTTCCCATTTCAGAACTCTCACTAAAAATTAAACATTCATTTCATGAACTATTGATCGATCAACTAGTATTCCTACGTTAGTATTAAAATGACCAATACTCTGAGAAGGCTTGGCAAGTAAAACACATTACTTTGAATTTTCAAAATTAAAACTTGATTTTGCAACATTTCTTCATTCTGCTTTTTACCTCAAGTCAATTTTCATAGCTAATTAAAATATTCTAAAAACATTACTTTTAACTGAGAGTTTCACTCCTTTGTGTATCTCACACACAGACTGAGTTAAAACACCTCAACCTAACATCAACATCTGTTTTCTCCATAAAAACTGCAGACATTTATGCTGGCAGCTTTAGAAGTACAGAAACACTGTTTATGCAGTTAGGCAGTTCATCTGGGCAGTCCCTGGCTAGTAAACGGTAGGATTTTTTGGTCCTTCTTTCACAATCTCAAAATTTTTCCAACAATGATGTCATTTTCATTGGTTCAGAAACTTTTCCAAGAAAATTCTTTTTTCTCTCTTTTTTTTAAAATCATACAATTATGAGATTTACATTGATCCCACCAGAAAGTTTATGCATACAATTAACATCCTCATTTTTTACTGCAAATCAAATTAGTTTCAGAAACAATTCATTTCCATGTACAAACTGGGTGATTTGATGCTCCTCCACTTAACTTCAATTCCATAATATAAATTATCTAAAGATGTATATCATCTGATACTTAAAAGAAATTATTGGACATTAAAATAAGCATCTTATCATTCATTACAAAGGATAAATAAACTTCAACAGTAAAAAAGTGACGTTTCAAACCAGAAACCACCGTTTCAATCCAAAAATCTATAGATATTACGTTGCATGTGGACAAGTACGAAAATAGCTACATAAAATATGGAAACATTTCAACAAAAGTAGTCACTAAAGAACACAAAATTGTTTATACCCATTATGAAAAATATGAATGCTCAAAGATAAATACTGAAAGGTCATAAAAATTGAAAGCATCTATGGATCAAAAGAAATATGGGAGGGTGATGGGATTATAAGCGAGTTTATTTAACTATAAACATACTATTCCTAATAGCATAAGATTTAGAGAAAGTGAATAAGTAAGAAATAAATTCATTTTTATGCATTCTGTTCATTTACAGATTATGTGCACATCTTTTAATGAAACAATCATTTAAATATTATCATTTATCTCAATATTATAGCTTAAAACCACTGGCATTATAATTCTTTATGCAAAATGAAAGTTAATCAGTCAAAAAATATTAACAGTCATATGAAAAATCCTTTAACCTTTTGTAAAATTTTTTTAAAAATTACTTAAACAGCAGGGTGCAAGGGGGGTACTCAGCGGTAGAATTCTTGCCTGCCATGTGGGAGACCCAGGTTCAATTCCCAGTCCATGCACTTTCCAAAAACAAAAACCAAACAAACAAAAAAATTCAACAAATGGTGCTGCAATCACAGGACACTCACATGGAAAAATAATGAAATATGGCCCCTGCCATACAGCATACAAAAAAAATTTAAACAGGACACTACTTTCTTTCCCCATTAGCATGGACACAGGTGAAAATGTGGTGTATTCAGATACCCCTAATCACTTTATCATAATTTGATAAAGTATTAGCATTAGTTAATGTTTATTTACATAATATTTTCTCAATAGTTAATGTTTATTTGCATAGTTTTTCCTCAAGTGTTTAAGAAACATCGTTTTTATAATTAAAAACTGACTACATTTTTTTGTTACTAACTGGAATCACGGGAAGATGGACTAAATAGGGTCCACATCATTACACGTATTTAAACGCCAGCAACAAGTGTAGCCTAAACTGAAAACGCTTCCTAGAACACTTAAAATTTCTTAACTCATAATTCTTCCTAAATCATTAAGGATTAATTCTCTCTTCTTGTGATAAATCTATTCGCTACTATTTTAATTTCTAGTTAGAGTCGTCCTGGGATTTGGAGAGAATTAGTGATCACATTGAAATCACTAAACATCATGCTTTAACCACAAAAAGTAAATTAACAGGACCAAGTGCACTTTTTAAAAATAACTGAATGTGCATGGAAGGAAAGGGAAGATGCCTGAGTCAGCCACTAATACTTCCTGAAACAGTAGAGGAAGAAGATAGCACTGTCTCTCCCAGCCCTCTAAGCCCCATGCACAGAGTAAACATTTTTAAATGTATTTTAAACATGAAAGAGACAATCCTAAAGCACACCTAGGGTAATATGTAAGATTCCACGAGGATTCCAGGCACTAGAGTAACTTTCTGGAAACCTACAACCTCCATATGGGTCCCTGGTCCAGATAAGTCCTGAAACCTAGCCCAGCCTCTCCAGAACATCAGATATTCCATCTCTGTACCCCATATTAGTGACAGACCCTTCCAATATCAAAAATTTAAAACTGCCATAGCCCGAACAACCCCAAAGAGAGGAATGGAAAGATCAAAGGTGATGGTGGAATTATACATCGAAGATAGGACTTAACAAATGAATATGAATGCTGAATCATTAAATTGATATCTCTTTTAGTATTTTAGAGTAGCTAGAAGTAAAAACCTAATATTTTGAAACTGTAACCATGTCAAAGTCTGAAAGATGTTCTACAACTAATCGTGGTGCTGTGCTTGGAAATTTATAGCTTTTTTGTATATATGTTATTGCTTACCAAAAAAGAAGGAAAAAAAAGTCAATTGTGATGATAAAAAAATGTTTAAGCCCTCTAGCTACTTATATTCTAGAGCAGCTAGAAGGAAAAATATGAGCGGATTGTATGGTAGCCCATGACAAACTCTGGGATCTGTTCTGCAGTCTGGTTGAAGAGTGCTTTGAAAGCTATTGCTTTTTTATTTCTTTGCTTTGTATATATGTCACACTATACAATAAAAAAAGTTAAAAAACCAATGAAAGAGGGGCGGGCCACAAGGCTCAGCAGTCAGAGTTCTCGCCTGCCATGCCGGAGACCTGGGTCCGATTCCCGGTGCCTGCCCATGCGAAAAAAAACAAAAAAAAAGAAAGTGAACAAGAGATTGGAGAGCAAAGGCCCAAAGTCCAGTAGACAAAGTAGCAGCTGTGCACCATGGAGGCAGAGGTGTTTCAGGGAGGACCGAATGTCACCAACACTGTCAAACGTCACTGAGTGAAGCACAGCCCATGAGTGTCCACTGCTCAACGAGGATGCCACTGCAGGCCCCAACAGGAGCACTTCCCAGGTGGTGCAATGGGGAGCAATAGGGGCAGTGGGTTGTCTCTGCTTTAAGGAACTCTGGCTGTGAAGAGAAGTGGGAGACAGGGAGGCTGGCTGGAAGGAGACACGGATTGAAGAGGATGTTTTGTTTTGCTTCCTGTTGGCCTGGCTTTTGTCTTGTTTATAGGACAGGAAATCCTTGAGGCTCTTGAACGCTGATGAGGAGAGAGTAAAGCTGGGAAGATTGATGAAAGATAGAGAAAGGAGAAGACTGCTTTCTAAGAGGGCTAGAAGGGCAGGAAAAGCAAAGTGGAGATATTAACTAGAGAGAAAGAGAAATCTACCTCTTTCATCCTGATGCTCCTGAGAATGGGTGCTCTCCCTTAATTCCCCTCTATGTATATAGTATTTTCTTTCTTGTAATTTAGATTACTCATTCCTCTGAAACAGCCAATGTACCGCCAATCCTTGTTCCTGTTAATCTCTTTTCTAAGTACTTATAAGTAGACCAGACACCACAGCATCTCATAACCTGTTTTATGTACAGCTTTACTAAATACATAAATACACACACGTATATTTCTATACGTGTGTATATGTTTATGCATTTGTATGTATGTATGTACTCAATATATGCATATATCCCAAGATCTTGAAAATGTAATATTTATTTCTTGGCACTCAAACTCTCCACGTTTAATGCAATTATGATCCATTTTGATTTGATACCAACAATATAATCTTTTTTATCTATACATTTTGCAGTCAATAACATTTTCACCAAGCTCAGTTAAATACATATGAACCAGGAAAGCATTCAAAATTTCATCAATCAAATTATGTTTGTCAACTGTAACCCATCAACTTTAGCCTAAAGTAAATGGATCCAACTAGTAACAAACGATCCCTTCTCATCTGAACAATTCTTATTCAAAGAAGATGCCTTCTCTGAGGGAAATGTAGCTTACTCTCAAGTTAGAGAATGTTATTAAATCAAACACTAAAATGATATTTATTACATATAGAAAGAAATGCTAGCACTCTGCTGAGGAAAATCAGATTTGATAAATTTTAATGAAACCAAATATACTTTATAAAAGAAGAAGCCAGTAAATTGCTGGCACCAAAATAAAGCTCTTAAAGAAATCAAAAAAAAAAAAAAAAAAAAGATTCCACATATTGTTCCATAATATACTTGTAAGAATTCAGCAGTCAGGTAAAAATCTGTGACTCACCTTGGTAGGTCCATTCCCATTAATTATTACTGGCAACGTTTCATAAAATACATTCTTAGCTCTGGCTTTATCATTTTCAAATTTCAAAACAACTTCATCTGGGTTAAAAAAAATAAAATAGATTTTAGGCATTTAAAATGTGCATTGTGTGTGTTTGTTCTTCTAAGGCTTCTCATGCACGTGATACTCCACGTGCAATAATACTTTTATAAACTTTGCCAACTCCAAGTCAGCAGATACCCAAAATGAGGGTTTCACAGACAAAGACAGATTCTGAGAGCCTCACTTACTCTACCTTAACAGCAGTAAACTGACTGAGGTGCTAAGCCATGGGGATGACAGGTAAAAAGAAAACATCTTCACAATCCTACCACTGCCCCTTAATAGTAGGTGATCTCAGATAAGTTAAATTCTCTGAGTCTCAACTTATTCATCTGAAAAAAGAACTCCTTGCATACCGTATCAAGGTCATAATGCTAGGTGTACGGTGAATAAAACCCTTCCAGGCACAAGCAAGGGTTCTACAATTGCTCACAAATGATAGCATTTCCAGTTCTTGAAACTCAGTCCCCATACAATATTCCAGGAATATAAAAGTCAGAGGGGAGCAGTTTTCTGTTTTCAGGTTTCCTCTCTCAGATTTCCTGACTACTCCAAACCAAATGATTTCCATTCCAAGAATCCTTTTACTGCATGAAATAACTTAATGAATTGCAGTGTGCTGCAGTGTATTTTTTTATTTTAACATATTAATGCAGTCAAGTATTTTAATTTTGATCTACCAGTTAATTAATTTTAATGCATCTTATTAAGGTATTTGGATATCTAGGGAAACACACACCACATACACATACAATTATATAGATTAATGAGCTTCCACAGTCTACCTCCCTAGCTATCACCAGTTACAACTTTCCTGGACAATCCAAAACGCAAAGAACTTACACTGAAAACTTTGAGATCATGAGGTGTAATTAATTCATAAATATAACTATGGTTCCCAGATCATAAGCTACTAAATTCTAAGTTACCTAAGGCTAGAGACTTGTCATTTTTGCACTAGACTTAGGAAATTATTTTAATTGAATGACATCAACCTTAGCTCAAGTTCAGTATTTTTAAAGGTTAAAATTCTATATTGAGAACCTTAGTTACAGTCCCAAAATATAAAAGGAAAGATAGTTGGAAGCACAGATATTCAATTATACATGAGCAACACATTATTTGGAGGCATACCTATAGCTCCATTTAAGGTTTGAAATATTTTGCATTTGTGATCCAATGTGATGTTAACAGCTTCCTAAAAATAAGAAATAGAGATAATATTGAAAATGACAATGAAACAGCAAATCAGACTACCATGTTAATACAGTTTGTTTTCTGGGGTTATTTAAAAATCCAATGTATCAATGATCCCAGCAATATTCTTCAGAAAGGCAGGAGGAATATAATTTTATAATTGGTAGAACTGGCAGATAAAGGATACAGTAATCATTGTGCTCTTTGCCAAATATATCTACTTCTTATCTTGTGGCTAGTTCTGACCAGTGAATTGTTGCAGAAGTGAAATACAGCATTTCCAATCTGAAGCTTCTAACTGCCAGTGTGAAGTTCTAAGTGCGTTTTTTCCCTCTAGCACATAAACCAGCATGATTTAAGACAGCTGCTCCATCTGCCAAGGTCCTGTGACTACAACAAGCAGAAACACCCTGCTACCCTACAATGGACACAAGCAGGAGACATAAGCCGCTGTTGTAGAGATGTTGAAATTGGGGGTTAATAATGCAACATGACCCATCCGTCCCAAGTGACACGCCAGGTTTGTGACAGATCAACCTTATCATATAGATTAATAAGATTCTCAAGACACAAGTTTACGATTCTCAAGACACAAGTTTTTCAGCTGGATTTCCCTGCCCTAATAACACCCTCAAAATTGTCTTTGCACACTAACTAGATAAAATCTTATGCTTCGCAAGAAACGTAAACAAGATTTATACAAAACCCAGCAGCGCAATTTCAGAGGAAGTATCCCAAAGGAACGACAACCAGATAAGACTCAGAATACAACCACAGTTGAATTACATTAAAAAAAAAAAAAAGACAAAGATCATGGTACATGGGCGAACAGTCATGCCAGAAGTAGGTTTCTCTCTCAAATGAAAGGCTGAGTTCTCTGGCTGGCTGTGTGAGGATCAGAAGAGGAAAAGCGAAACAAGGAGATGATGAAAAAATAAATATTTTAAGAATGAAGTGGCTTAAATCTTAAGCATCTAATGAAAATATTTAGATGACAGAAGTGTTTTACTAAGCCAGAAATGGCAAACTGTGAAATATACTAATTAAAAAAAAAATCTTACATTTTCTGATGGAAATATCTGCAAATACACAATCCAGTGAACTTTAAAACTGTATCCATTGTATATATTGTAAATTTAAGGAATATCAATTTATACTAGGTAACTAACTATACAAAGCATATTGTTGAATTAGAGAGCCTTGGTTTTACTTTTTCTCCAAAGTTCCACTTCACAAATCAGTCCCAGGCCCTCTAGGGCCTGTTGCAGACTGCTTATTGTCTCTGACATTCCACCCTTAATAAAAGAACTCAGATTTATAGCAGGGCACATTGGTGCCTGAAATAAAGGACAAAATGTTCTTTGCAAATTATACAGGGCCACAGAAATAAGTACCAGTCAAAGATTAATATGAGCAAATGTTGTTTAAGACTTCTAGAAAGGCTATTCAAAGATAGTTGACTCAGCTAAGAAGTCCTCTAATTTACTATTCTGTCTTTCTGCGGCCTGAAATACGGATGCAATGAATGGCAAGGAGGTTACACTGAAAGTGGGAATAAGTAAGAGCCTGCCCCTCTTGATAACATAAAGCCATCATAATAGTCTCATATTCTTTACCTCTAGACTTTTGGTTGTGTATATGTGTGATAAAGGAAATGAAATAAATAAATTATATGTCTATGTTACACCCCTGCTATTGTAAGTTGCTCTATTTGTAACAACTGCAGAATTCTTATTAATAAAGGGAGTAAGTCTCTGTCCACTGTAGTCTCATGGATCCATAAGCCATGACCACTTTGGAACTTCTTTATTATTTCTAAATCTCCAGGCTCCATACTGTCAAAAATTCTAAGCCTCAAATTGGCTATATTGTTAGATAGGAAATTTCTAAAGTTTTTACTAAGTGATAAGTATTTGTTCAAGAATTTGGCAGAAATCATTCTCTAGAGTCTTCGGGATTTGATTATTGTCGCTTTAAATGCCCAGGCTCAAAATCTGTGATGACATGATTTTGCTATTATAAGGCAGCCTTAAAAGCAAGTATGTAGAGGAATCAGTGGTGTAATGTTGGTGCAAGTGCTGCCATTTCACTTACATCAAGCCATTTCAACAAGTGCTTCGATGTAACTATACAACAATAGCAGTGCTTTGCATCTTTTCTCTCCTCCCTCTGCCTACTCCATCCATGCTTGGCAAGGTTGCTGGCTTGTCCGCAAAATAGGAGGCAAAGAGACACATTAAACTACTGTTGAAACCCAGCCAACTGAGAGGAAATTTCACCTATTTATCATTTATTTGTTTCACTGGCTTTCACTATTTAAAATACGTTTTCAACGAGAACATTTTCAAATTCTGTTTTCACGTTGCCACACTGTCAATAAAACCTTTCAACCACTTCTGATCTTTTGAGCACGTACTCCATATTATCAGACTAGAAGAAAAAAACACCTAATACTGTAAAACAAAAAGAAAATGCAGGCCATTACATACTCGCTTCACTGGATCAATATAAATTTTAGTGTAAAAGAGTTGATCATCATCATTATCCTGGAGATTCCACTGCTGCACTATACGGTTGATATAGGGGGCATACCCAATAAATCCTGCAACACAGAAAATAAAGTAGAAAATTTAATACTCAAAGATGAAAACTTGCATCTGCATTAATTCCACTGACTATCTGCACAGTCTCATGAAGCCTCGAAGCTGGATCTTCTTGTTGGAATTTCACAGCTCAATATAGGGGAAATGAGATACTAAGTACTCTCCATTTATATACAAAGTACAGAAAAAAGGCTGCTCCTGAATAAACATTCTCAAAAGTAACTGAAACAACAGGGGAACTAGTGTTTTCCAAGGTTCCTAAAGGAAAAAGAGTTACCAGGAAGAAAACAGAGTGAGAAGGAAGAATGTTCTCTCTCACCTTCTAAAATGCTCTTCTTAGATCCTGTGCAAAGGATTTGCATGCGGCTGAAAAAGAAAATATCTACTACAGTGGCTTTACTCTCAGCGCCAGGGATGCTAACCTAACAAAAGGACTGCTGGACTGTCACTGACTCCACGTACCCTGAAGAAATTTTCTATCTGAGACATTTCAGGGACACTTCCTTTATTTGAATTGGTTGTTACCATGCCTGCTAAAGCATTCTTTGGGTAGGTTTTGTATGTCATAGACTTAAGGAAATCTAAAATTGGACTGTTCCCTTTGTCAAACAGCGTACACTTTAAATGTGCCAGTAACATTTGTCTATAAAAGACAGATAACAGAATCATTTGTCCTCTGTTTGGTCCCCCTCTGCATTTCAGAAAGGCAATCGAGTTGCTAAGTATCGTTGATATGCAACACTTTGAAAAAGGGATGAATTTTACTCCTGTGAATTGAAAGGAAACCTAATTATTTTCATCTTCAAAACTAAATTCCCTCATAGAAAGAAAAAAAAGTTAAACAGAAGAAATATGTCCAGGAACATTACTGTTAACTGGAGAAACCAATGCAAAAAAGAAACCAAAACCAATCGCCAGTTGTTCATTTTTTGTTACTCTTGCCAAACAAAAATGACCAGAATATTGAAAAATAATACACTTTTTAATTCCTCTAACCAAACATTTCTAATGAAAAATATAACTCAAATAGTGACATATAACACTTTTCAACAGATTATATTGTTTTTCCAATGGATTATAATGATTCTCCTTGTTTTTCAAAAATTACATTTATCTTTTTTGCAAATCCCAAATGTCCTCAAATAAATACAAAGAAATTACACCTATTTTCAATGCATGTGATACATATTTATATGATTAATATTTTCATATTAAAATGGCAAATTATTTCAGACCAACAAAGTTTCTGATATCTGAGCTTTCCCTCATAAGGAAAAATGTTTGTTCTCTATGATAAAGATTTTCAAATAATCAAGAGATTATTCACAAATATAACTCATGTCTCTTAAATAGTTATCAATATGTGAATTCATGAAATTACATAAACTGTTATTGAATGTATCTAGGTTTTCCACATTCCTCTAATTATTGTGATGACAAGGACCAAAGGATGCTCTGATGTACTTCTTTGATCACTTTCCCACTTACAAATACCTTTTCCTTAATTAAAATGGTTCACACAGACACTCATTTGGTAGTTTTTTGCTGTTTCCACAGCATTATGAGTCTGCCTGAAATTTAGACACTTGAGTAGAGATACTACTATCTAGACGGATATACCTATGCAATTTCACCACGCACATCATCTTTGGGAACATTTTATAAGCATAAAGTAAAGCCTATCCCAGAATCCACAGCTAAATGCTTCCTTAAAAAAAAATCAGTCCTTTATATATGTAGAATGGAATGATCAAAATAGGAATGTTTGCCTTTGTTTGGTGTTTAAAAAAAAAATTATAAAAAAAAAAATCAGTCTTCAAACCATCTAGGACGTAGGACAAGTTGGAAGATTAAGCGTGCGTTGTTGGAAGCCGTGAAGCAGAAGCAGCACCAACACACAGGCCAACTGATCGAGGAAGAGTCGTCACAGTGGGCAGTCATTTTACGGAGGAGACTGTTTCAAAGTGCGTGAACCAGAGATCCAAGAAGGGAAGACTGGTGAAGCAATGAAGACAGAGTGACTAATGGATTGAACGCTAGGTTCTGAGTTGAATATGGAAGTAAAATCCAAAGGTCCTAGACGGATTGGGAGAAAAGAAGATGCTCAAGATATACTAGAAAGCACGAATTGTAAATACATTGAGATGGAGAGAAAAAGTGAGCTGAAAGGATGCAATCCAAACTGGAGTTCAAGGTTTCAGAAATGCATTATTTATATGGACTGACAAAGTTCCAAAGTACAACTAAGGGAATAGTTTGCTAAAATAAAGTACAGGTAAAAAGAGCTGGAACTAAGATATCTCAGATAAATTAAAGTATCTGCTAAAGATTACACTGCCACAGTGACTAAGCAGAGCCTAGAACCCAGATATGCTGTAACACCACCAAGCACTTGTTTAGACTAACCTGGACAGTATCCACACCCTGTTCTACCTGTACAGATCACCATACACCCCCCAAAAATATGTATTCCCAATGTAGCCTGCAATTTCCACCCAACACGCTTCTCTACCGTGTCCCCCACCACATTCGGTATTGTGTTATGGTTACAATAATCTCAGTCTAAGGAAAACAGTTTGGAGTCAAAATAATAATAATGTCCAAAGTCAAATCTTATTTTTGATTTATTATCTTTTGGGGGGAAGGAGGAAATGTGATTATTTGTTCCTATAATCCATAGTGGCATAAATAATGCCGCATAGCTCTTTAAGTATACTCAAACACTCAATTTTTAATATTTTGACTACTAATTTCAAAATAAATCATTCATTTTCTCTAATATATTTCAAAAATAGTTAATAAAATTATGCAATGCTTATTTTTAAAGCTATATAACTGCAAATTGAAAATGAACTTTTTTCCAAGGAAGGGAACTTACTAAAACTATTACCCTACATCCAGAAAAATTTCAATGAAATTATAATCAGAAAATTGGACCCACACTGTTTTTCCTTTAAACAACTGGATGTCTTCAGGAAAAGTCACTTAGATTCTGAACATACTGGTTTCCTCATTTATAATGTGAAAATAAAACCTACATTTACTAGAGCTCATTACATTTGTTATGAGGATCAAATGACATAATATGTAGGAAAATGCTTTATTAAATATAAAATGCACCGTGGAATTTAAAATGGTATTACACTGCCATGGCAAAAGTAAGTTAATGGTTATTTAAAACTTCATGTCCACAGTTACCACAGTTTTGTACCACAGTTACAAAAAAAATACTGTTTCAACAATTTGGATGATTTACCATGACTTGCACTGAACTTTTTCTGCTAGCGTCTTACCCACCTCCTGAATTCAGGTAGCGTTTCCCAATGTGCACGACAGGGTACTTATCGGCTAGTCTTTTATCTGGCCACAGAATTCCATCTGCTGCAAAGACTACTTTGTGGTTAATCTTTTGGAACTTTTTTAGAACTTCTTCTGGCCCACCAGCAAATAAGACATCAAAGCTGTTTAATGAGGAAATAAAAGAAAATTTTTAATCAACACTTCAGAACTCAGGTACCTAAACCAAATAAAGTTCTCTAGTAAAAGTCAGAATTTAGAACCCAACAGGGGATTAATAACAATTCTTTACAGAATACACCATTCAATTTCCTCTCAACTTAAATTATATAGATCTTATTATTATTTACATTATATTGACAAAGTCAAAATTTAAGACAGCCTTTTAGTACTTAATATTTTTTCAATATCGCCTATCATCCAAATCAAAACTTTTAAACAGTGGTGAAATGTTAAATATTCAGTTATTTGCTATTTAACTTAATATAGACAGTCATTGATAGAAGCTGCATTTGTAACTGCCCAACATTTCAAGTTAATTTGAACCTATTCATTATTCCTAAAGAATTCATTATCTTTGACAAAATTTGTTCAATTACGAATATCCATTTAATGTCTGATTCACTATTTTGCCTGAAATCCTAAAATAATTGGGCTTAGACAGCACATCTTTTTAAAGCTCAATGACTTTGAAAAAAAAAAAGTCGACAAAAATTGACACTATCGAATTGAATGACTGCAGTTTCATTAATTTGCAGTTGCTGTTGTTGTTGGTTTTTTTATTTTGGAGACTTTGTTTCTCACGGTACATTCAAAGAATCACAGTGACTTAAAACATCAAGTGGAGAAGCCATTACCAAAATATTATCACCCTGCAATTAGTTCTATTCATAGCAACAGGAAATTCCTGTGCATCTCGAGGTACACTAGTACACTCAAAGTCAAAGATTTCTAAAGATGATAATTTAATGCAACATCTCAGGTGGTAAACATAGAAAGAGCAAACTAATGCTCTTGAAGTAGATGCCAGATCTTCCTAAGAGCCAAGATTCTGGGTGCTCTGCTGGGATATCTGACCTGGGGAGCAAGAAAGCTGTTCCACATGCCTTCCCCGCCAGACTCACTTCAGAGGACTCACTAATATGCTGAATAGGAGTAATGTACCACGCGAGATTTAACAACTTTCTATATATGGATTATTTTATCAAAATAAAATGCCCTCTATTATAGTAAAGAGCCAACAAAATTCTTTTAAAACTTACTTTCACATAATAGTTTAAGCTTATGCTCACTATCAGCACTTGTGGCAGAGATACTAGCTGGCCCCATATACATCCCCATGCCTTTATTTTAATAATGGAATCCTTCCAATTTTAGCTTGGCAGATGACCATCCTGCTAGAGACTAGTTTTTCCAGCCTACTCTGAATTCAGGTGTGGTCTCATAACTAAATCTGTTAAACGGAATGAATGTGAGTGGAACTGATGTAGGTTCTTTGCTTTAAAAAAGCAGTTTCCAGCCTTCTGCTTCCTCTCTCCTTCATTTCCCTTCAGCGAGAGCCACACTTCACAAGTTAAAAAATACTTAACATATACACCCTCATCATATAGTCCAACACTGAGTCAGAAAATAAGAAGGAAATGAAGGAAGGAGGAGAGGGAGAAGATAAAGGATGGAAGAATTAAAATGCAGCTAATATGCAGCTAAATTTAGTATTATTCTTGTTATATTTTTCAATCTAGTAAAAACGTGGTTGGGAACAGAGATATAGATTATTTCTTTTCATTTTAAATTGTTCTAGAGGATTTACATCTGACCATTTGTTTACTTTAATTATTAAAAAAAAACACTGCAATGGATGGACCTTGAGAACATTATGCTGAGTGAGACCAGCCAAAAACTAAAGGACAAATACTGTATGGTCTCACTGATATGAACTGACATTAGTGAATAAACTTGGAATATGTTGTTGGTAACAGAGATCATCAGGAGATAGAAATAGGGTAAGATACTGGGTAATTGGAGCTGAAGGGATGCAGACTGTGCAACAGGA
>PVIY010051710.1:0-15542 GCA_004026745.1 Myrmecophaga tridactyla | reverse complement strand
CAGGCACAGAGGGCCTGAGATGGGGTCTGTCCAGTCCCAGACCTCAGGAAGCGGCCGTGTCGCTGGGTGACAGTAGGTGGACAGGGAGCTGTGCTGCGTGCGAGGACGCGATGGAAGGAGGACCAGGGTCTATGGGGCACCCAAGAAGGCTTCCTTAAGGTAGTGCTCCTGGGACAGAGCCTGAGCTCGGGAAGAGACAGCTGCTTCCTGAGCCGCACTGAGGGGCTCTCTGGCACCCAGTTTGGGGTCTCTCGCTCAGCACATCCACATTGAATGCCTGCTACGTTGAGCCCAGGGTTCCTTCTAAGCCCTGGGGGTCTGCAGCAGGCTGCTCAGCGCTCGAATGCAAAACCATCAGTTACCTAGACAGATCCAAACTGCGGGGTTTGGATTTCAGCGTGAAGGATGCCAGCACTAAGGGAGTGGATGGCAGTCTTGTCGTTGTTAAGGAAAGCATGAACATAGCTCATTCTGGACGCCAGACGTAAATGAACTCATTGGCGTTTTACTGTGTCCCCAGACAAAAAGCTCTCTGCAGACACCAGGGCTTTGTCTCCCAGGCCCCAGCCCCTCTATTAGTGGACCCCATGTACCCCACTGTAGAATAAGGGGTGTGCTAGGTGATCTCCGGGCGCCTTGACTGAAACCTGTTGGCAGAGCTGGCAGTGTGAACCTGGAAAGCAGGTTGGGACAAGAAGGACCCAGGACCTCGTGACCTCCTCAGTCTCCTCCCAGGGTTTATTCCTCCTGGAAACTAGGACAGGAGGGGCAGCCCTCCGGCTGCAGATGTGCCTGCCACTGGAGCGGGGCTTGACCGACACAGCTGCTTGGAAAGCTCGCTAGTGTCCAGACTCCAGCCTGTCTGATGCCAGAAGCCTCCCGGGGCAGGATTCTGGAGAAGGGAGCAGGGGCAAGGAGGAAAGGACCTTGCACCCCTGCCTGAGCCAGCATCCTGGGGTTACTGGTGCAGGGAGGCAAAAGAGAGGAGGTGGCCAGCTGGCCTGCCCTTCCCCAGTCAGGGAAATTGGTGAAACGGGCCAGTGAAGGGGAGGGTCCATCCAGCCCCAGCTGGACTCAGCACCCATGGCTCCTAGGAGGGGGCAGGGTGCAGAGAAGGGGATAGAAAGGCAGACGGGGGGGAGGTGGGGCAGTCAAGCTGAGATATCAGCTTTTGGGAAGACAGGACGCCAGGGCCACCTACAACCCTTCCTTAAGTACCCAGAACCCTCGCTGACCCTCCACGTAAGGCTGTCTGCTTGGCCCTTCCGCTCCCCTAAGAGTTTCCATGACACCCTAAAATAATCTCTTATTTCTTGAAGCCCCAGGTCTGAGAGTGCTGAAAACAAAATCTCACAATTTCTCCCTTTATACAGATCAAGCAATGCCCTGGCTGGCTGCCTCTCCTGGCCATTTCCCAGTGAGTCCCTCGGCCCAAGACGTCCCTGTGGGTGGATCCCCCTGTAACCCCAGAGGATGGCTGCCCAGCCCTGCAGCCCCACAATGTGCTTCCCACCTGCACAGGAGCTGCCCGGTGAGTTCAGCGGCACCAACACCTCAGGGAACTTCTGCTCCACAGTGGACCAGCCCTGCCCTTCCCAGCGAAGACTTGGGGGAAAAGACCCCCTCCAGAGTGTCCCCTCTTAGGGAACTCTGCCTCCATCCTAGAAGTGGTAGCTGCTCCTTATATCTGCACTGCCAGTATTCCTTAGCGTTCTCATGCCACTCGGCAGGTAACCCCTTATTGTAATTAATAATCTTTACATTAAACTGATGCAGAACTTCTTTTAGGAGTGGTCCTGGGTGGCACACCCATGAAGATTTGGGATTTGAAGGTTGGCTTGTGCAGACCTTTGAGCTTCAGTGCATGCTGAGCTTCTTGCCAATGGAAAAGGAGATGCTGATAAAATATGGCACATGGCAGCCTCGCAATCCATCAAACTATCACCTGGGGTGGATGGTGATGGAGTGCCTTGGCGGAGTCCAGGTGGCTGCTGCACTTGACTCCTAGAGCAGCAAGTATGAGTATGAGGGCTGTGGGGTGGAGCAGCCTCTCCCACGTGCCCTGGAGCACTTACAGGAAGAAGAGGACAGACTCAACTCCTTTAACTCTCAGCTCAGGTCAGTCTGAGAAGCAGAGTCTGCAGGACAGCCTTTACGGAATTCTCTACTTTTGCAGCCACAGGGATTGCTGGAAATAAGAAAGAGCATCTTGCAGTGCCAGAAAATAAGAGCTAAAAAAAAAGGCACCCCACGAGATGAAGAATGTCAACAGTGAAGGCCAACAGAAAGAGTTCCCAGTGGCCAAAGCTGGAGCAATTTGAGCAACAGAACAAGGTAGTATTGGATTATAACCCAAAGTATAAAATAAATATCCACCAGCACATATTTATATAAATACATGATTGAATAAGTAAATAAATAGATAGGGGAGAAGAGACAAATCTTTCATGCAGAAGAATTCAAAATAATTTATTTTTTGTCTCCCAAAAGAGGGAGACAGCTGGGCTGTGCATTGTGACCTTCTCCCAAATAGTTCAGTATGGAGGGGGGAAAAGAGTGTATCTGCGATGAAGAAACCTGACAAATACTCTCTCCCCCAGGGGATCAAGACAGCATAAGCAATGAGCCATGTTGTTGTTTATACTTTTGATAGATGTGATAAAAATGGGACTTTCTGGGGTCTTCCACCCCCAAACCCATAACCCCGGTACAACCATGAGAAATATCAGCTGAATCCTAACTAAGAGACATTCTGCAAAAATGCCTGACCAGTCTTCCTTTAAACAGCCAAGGTCTCACTCTCTCTGAGCCCAACTCTGCAAGTGAAACCATTGCCCTCCCCACTACGTGGGACATGACATCCAGGGGTGAAAGTCTCCCTGGCGGCGTGGGAGATGACTCCCAGGGATGAGACTGGCCCTGGCGCTGTGGGATCGACAATGCCATCCTGACCAAAAGGGGAAAAAGAAGTGTAACTGATAAGGTATCAGTGGCAGAGAGAGTTCAAATAAAGTTGAGAGGCTACTCTGGACGTTGCTTTTATACAGGCTTCAGCTAGACATTGCTACCTATCATAACCTGCCAAACCGCAACCAAAACTAGTCCAGCCAATCCTTAAGAACACCTAGGGTGATAAATAAGATTCTACAAAGGTTCCACGCACTAGGGTAACTTTCCAGGAACCTACAACTTCCAGATGGGTCCCTGGGCCAGATAAGTCTTGAAACTTAAAGGGGCCAGCCTCTCCAGAATATCAGCTAGTTCTATCCCACTCCATTGTATTATTGACAGTCCTTCCCAACATGAAAAAGTCAGAATGGACATAGCCCAAATACCCCTAAAGAGTGGGAGAAAGATCGAAGGCGATGGTGGAGTTATACAGAGAAGGTAGGGTTTAACAAATGAATATGATTGCTGAATCATTATATTGATATTTCTTTTAGCCTCCAATATCTTAGAGCAGCTAGAAGAAAAAACCTAAAACTGTGGAATTGTAACCCATACCAAACTCTGAAATCTGTTCTATAATTAAATGTTGTGATGTGCTTTGAAATTTATAGCTTTTTGGTATATACGTTATTTTTCGCAAAAAATTAAAAAGTTGATTGTGATGATAAAAAATATTTATTCCTTCTAGCCTCCAGTGTTCTGAAAGAGCTAGAAGGAAAAATTTCAGATGATGGTATGGTAGCCTATGACAAACTCTGGGATCTGTCCTGTAACTACTTATTGAAGAGTGCTTTGAAAACTGTTGCTTTTTTCTTTCTTTGCTTTGTGTATATGTTATATTATACAATTGAAAAAAGAAAAAAACAGCCAAGGTCATCAACACTGAGAAAAGTCTGAGAAACCATTACAGTAGAGAGGAGACTAGGGAGACAAGGCAACCAAACACAATGTAGGCTCCAGGGTGGGGTCCTGAGACAGAAAAGGGACATTAGGGAAAAATCAAGGAAATCCGTATAAAGTTAATGATAGTGATTCAATGTTGGTTCATTAATTGTAACAAATATACCATATGTATGTAAGATGTTAATACAAGGGGAATTGGATGCGGGGTACCTGAGAACTCATTACTACCTTCAAAATTTTTCTGAAATCCAAAAGTGTTCCAAAATAGAAGGTTTCTTTAAAAAAAAAAAAAAAGCAAGACAGAAAACTTACTTAACAACATCAGCCACACTTACAGTTTTGTCCCGGTTAGCTGTTGACTGTTAAGGCATTCACTGGGAAAGATGGGATCCCAAAGTAGGAAGGAGGACATCTGCAGGACCCAGATGAAACTGACAATCCTGTATCTCTGGATCACTTTGAGTTCCTTGTCATCGGAAGGATCTTGTCCTCCTATACTAGAAGATATCCTTGTTAATTTGAAAATTCTGTAACAACATGTTATTCAAGTGGATGCCCATTTGCCTCAAGACCCACCAAAACCACCACCTATTACTAGTAGACCCTAACTAGGGCCATGTTCCATCATGCTCCAGGAAGACAGACATGCACTAAGACCCAGGAGGAAATAGCTTATACATCAAAAGAATTACAACAGTTTGTTAAATATATACATTCAGGAACAAGGGGACTGTGTTTGAGAGTTGATTACAAAGGTGTTAGAGCAAGGAGGAGGAAGTAACACTATATAAGGCTGGAATCCATTGATACAGGTGCACTTATTAGAGATTTAGGATTCCATGTGTTAGCTCCTGCTTCTGGAGGTGGTTCTAACATCTTGATTGGTTGGTTGACTGAAACTTGAACTCCAGAGTGGCCTACAATGAATGAGCTTCCCTGGCATAATGTGGAGGGGGGAATCCAAAAGTTTAGGGAGAGAGGAATGTTGGGCTGGATTTATGGGCAATCTTACTTTCATCCCCACGAACTAGAAGTCCCAGAGAATACATTCTCTAAGGTGTTGACAAATACATCAGTGACAGGACCACCTGCCCTTCAAAAGTCCTCTGGTTGTAGCCGGGAATGGCTACAGAGGACGCCTCCATTGAGGTGGGACCTCTGATTTCAGGGGCGATTATAGTGTCCTGAAGTCACAGGAGCCAAGTGGCAAGTTTTAACCATCAAAGACAAGGGGGGACCCACTGGCAACCACAATGCCTCGGCCCACCTGGTCCTTTGGTGGTGACTAGCTCATCACAGTGTCACTAGGAACAAAAATATGGGCAGTCACTGGGCAATTCTTGATCTAAGTAACAGAAAAATCTCTGAGCACAGTAGATATAAAACTGACTTGAATCACCATGGTCAGGGGACACAGCCTTTCATCCCATTTCCACACTGAAGACAATTGACAGATGTGTTTCCTCGATGAGTGCACTTCCTGCAAGTGTATACCATAAATGATTCTTCAGGCCTTCCCCAAAGGGACCTACAGCACTTGCAGAGTGACTTTGGACTGGAGAAAAAAATTATTCAGGCCTTTCTGGAATTACTAGCCACTGGCTCTAAAAAGATACTTATTCCTGAGGATCTGAAATGTGACCAAAGCCCACCATTATCCATTATGGCCAGACTCAGTTTTAGGCTGGCCATGGCCCTCACACTTTGGTTGTTTCTCCAGCTCCTGAATGTACAACTGGAATAGATATACTTGGCAATAGACAAAATACCCACATTGGATCTCTGACTACTGCAGTGAGGGATGTATGGTAGGAAGGGCTAAATGGAAAACCCTGGAACATTCACTACTTTTACTCTAGGAAACCAGAATCAACTGTTGAGACTTTTGTCATGGTCAAAGACTTGAAAGAAACAGGAATGATGTACCTTTGACATCCCCATTTAATTCACCTGCAAAGCCTGGTCAAAAATTGGGTGAGTCTCAGAGAATGACTGGACTGCTGCAAACTTTATCAGATGGTGAGCACAACTGCACCTGCTGTCCCAGATATATTATCTTTTCTGGAGCAAATCAGCATGACCTTGATATGCAGTTATTGACCTGGATAATGTCTTTTTCTCCAAACCAATTTGAAAGGATCACCAGAGCAGTTTTACCTGGCAGGGCCAATAGTACACCTTCACAGTGTTGCCTCAGAAATATATCAATTCCCCACTCCCTGCCACAGTAGGGTGCACAGATATTTTCACATTCCATGAGGCATCTCACTGGTCCACTAAATTGATGATATATGTCAACTGCATCTGAGGGCAAGAACTAGAAATAACTCTAAAATGCCTTAGGAGGTCCCACAGTGATTAGAGGGTAGAAAATAACCCCCCCTAAAATCCAGGATCCCACAATATAAAGAAAGTTAATGGGAGGTCATTGGCTTTGGGTAGTTCAAGAGATACGGATGAGATGCTGCACCTTGCACCATTCACTTGCATACACTAGTTCAGTCTATCCAAAGAATTACCTGTAATGTTGCCAGTTTTTTATGGGGATGAGAGCAAGAGAAAGCTATGCAATGATTTCAAACTATAGTGAAAGCTGCTTTATTTCACAGATCTTATGTTCCAGGCAATTCAAGTGTACTTGAAGTATTTGTAGCAAGTAGGAGTGCTATTTGGAGATTCTGGGAAGCTCAGTAGGAGAATTACAGTTTAGATTTTCAGGATTTGGGAGCAAATCTATGCCCTCTTCTGCAGATAACTATTATCCTTTTGATAATAGGATAATCACTGCCCACTGCCACTGGGCCTTAGTAGAAGTTAACTACCTAATCATAAGCCATAATTTGACCGTGCAGCCTGAACTTCCCATCATAAACTTGGTAAGGTTTGGGCATAATATTGAGCATGCATGACAGCCATCTACTGAAATGGAAATGGTATATGAGAGACCAGCCTGAGTGGGTCCAGAAGTTATGAGTTACTTGCATCAGCTGGTGTCTCAGACTCCTTCAATGCAGACTTCTGCTGCATTGCCCCACTCCCTCAATTCATGCCTATTGCCTCCTGGAGAGTTCCTTATGACAGACTGAGGAAAGAAAAAATCAGGTCTGATTTACAGATGGTGTGTCAGTTTGAATCTCTTGGGGACCTCAGAAAAGCCATGTCCTTTAATCCTCATTTAATATTGCTGGGTGGGTGTTTTTTATTGTTCCCATGGAGATATGACCCAGCCAATTGTGGGTGGTAACTTTGGATTAGATAGGTCCCATGGAGATGTGTCTCCATGCATTAAAGGTGTTGCTTACTGGAGCCCTTTAAGAGGAAAGCACTATTTGTTTTTCTTTTACATAGGCAGGCTCCAGGAATCAAACCCAGGTCTCTGGCATGGCAGGTGGGAATTCTGCCACTGAGCCACCTTTGCACTGCCCAAAAGGGAACCATTTTGAAAAGAGCCACCAGAACCCACACAGCCAGAGACCTTAGGAGATGAAGAAGGAAAATGCCCCCCAGGGAGCTTCATGAAACAAGAAGCCTAGAGAGAAAGTTAGCAGACATTGCCATGTTCACCACATGCCTTTCCAATTGAGAAAGAAACCCTGAACATCATCGTCCTTTTTGAACCAAGGTATCTTACCCTGGATGCCTTAGATTGGACATTTCAACAGCCTTGCCTTAATTTGGACATTTTCAACCCTAGAACTGTAAACTAAAAGCTTAGTAAATTCCCTTTTTAAATGCCATTCCATTTCTGGTATATTGCATTCTAGCAGCTTGCAAACTAGAACAGATGGGTCTGCATGATTTGTTGATACCACCCAAAGTGGACAGCTGTAGTACTACAACTTCATTCACTGTGGCTCTTTATGACAATTATGAAGGAGAAATCTTCCAAAAGAAAGAACTTTGAACAGTAGATTTGGTTGTCTACTATATCTGGAGTTGGAAATCTACACTGATTTGTGGATATTTGATAACAGGTTGGCTGGATGGTCAGGGATCTGGAAGGAATGGCTTGGAAGATCAATGACAGAAGCGTGGGGAACGTGGGGATATGGATGGACCTCTCCAAATGGGCACAAATTGCAAAGGTGCTTGTGTCCTATGTAAGCGTCCACCAAAGTCCATCCACTGAATCAGGTGAATGAAATGAGACAATCTATTTGTCCGTCAACCTCTTTCCCCAGCTACCTGCTATCATCATATTATTTAGAGCTCTTGTTAACTTTTAGTAGGCAATCTCCTATTATATTTAATAGTTATTTATGTTAAATTTCCCTTTTCAAATTTCTGTTCAAAGGTGGTACCCAAATGTGGTTCCCATGTCATAAGGCAATCTTGATTCATCTTCCATTAGAATGCAACCTACTACTTCCTTCAGAACTCTCTTTAGCATTTCATTTAGTATAGGATGCTGATGACAAATTTGTCTGAAAATGTCTTGAATTCACTTACAATATTGAAGCCTATTTTCACTGGGTAGAATTCAATATTTTCTTTCAGCATTTTAAAGATATCATTTCACTGTTTTCTGGGTACTAGTGACTAGAGTCACTAGTACCCAGGAATTCAGAGCCTCAGGCCATCTCAAGGGGCTGAAAACTTCTAATGTAGAGTTGGGACTTTGTGTGCTTCCATTCATCCTTACTCACAGAGTCCTACAGAGTCCTGTGGAAGCCATAGCAAGGTGAGAGGGTTTCACCAAGACCCTCTCTGAACCGTAATGCTTATTCCAACATCTCAAGGCTGTAGAAAGCTCTCCTCTACTTCCCAGCCACAAATTCCCCAGAGGAAAAGCCACAGACCCTGGACTGACCCTTCTAGGTTTCCACCCTCCTCCTGACCCTCACCTACCTATCTTCTCTCTCTCATTAGCTCCCATTGCTTTCGAGCAGAATTTTACACATTTGCTTTCAGTAAGATCAGCAGTTCCCATTACCTCAATCAACCTTGTTAGCAGAATGCATGCCCCAACAACTCCTTAAGGATTAAAGATTACCCTAATTTCACTGTTAGAAAATGGGGTTCAGAAAAAGAAAGTCACTTGCCTGGGGTCCCACTGGGATGTGCAGCTAGAACTCTAAATCCAGCATCCTGATGGCTGCCAAGGCCTGCCTTCCTGTCTTAGGTTGGTGGACCTGAATTTGGAGGTGTTGGAACATTTGCAGGGAAATCATTAGTATCACAGCAGGTTTACCAAGCTAGGGTAAGTGCCACCCACCCAGGCTGTTGAGCCAGTCTTCTCTGTCTCTCTTTTCTCTTTTCCCTCCCTCTCCTTTCTTCTCTCCTTTCCTCTTCTCCATCTTTCTCTTCCTTCTCCCCAACTGTCTCCCTCCCCTGTCCCCTCTCTCTGCCTCTCTTCCCTCTCCCCTATCCTTTCTCTCTTCTGTTTCTCTTCTCTCTTTTCTCCCTCCCTCTACCTTCCCTCTGCTCATCTCCCCACCCCCATCCTCCGCTGGTCTCCCTGTCTCCCTCCACCAGAACCCCATCTGCCTTCCACTGTGCTGAACACAGCTCTGTTGGCTGGGTTGTCCCTGCAGCCTTCTCTGAGCCTGTGATAGATTAGGAAAAGGTCCTGCACTCACACCTGGGTGGGAGTTCATGGGGAGCTGCACCCCCAAAGCTGTCCCAATGCCACAAGACCAGGAGTCCAGGTCCTTCCCACCCCACCAGGAGTCGTTCAAAACCAGAAACGTTGTTCCCCCACTCTGAGGGCAAGCGGCTGCTGCCAAGCTTGTCCTAGGCCACCTGACCCAGCCCAGCCCACGGTGGCTATTTGGCTCCCCGCGGGGCAAAATTCAACCTGCCTCCAGCCCCAGGTCATGGCCCTGCCCACCCGCAGCCGGCTTCTGCCTCCCCACGCAGCCTCCCCAGTGGATGCCAGGCTAGGGTCTGCTGTTTAATGCTTGAAACACAAAGGGCGAGACCCCTTCTTGTCTGGACGTGCCTAGGGCCCCCGAACCTCGTGTCACAGCCTCTTTAAAAGAGCCTTTCCAAGTGGAAGGAGGAGCTGCAGGGGCAAGTTTAATCCCCAGCATGTATCCTGCTCCGGAAACAAAATCCAACTTTGCCACTGGGAGATGGGCCAGTTCCTTATGGGCTCCCAGCAGCCACCTCCGGCCAGGCCCAAGCAGCCGGGTGGGCCCAGGTGTCCTGAGCACACAGAGGGGTCGGTAGGCTGTGTGTGAACAAGAGCCGGGCCACTGCTCACAGCTGGGACCACACCAGCTTAGGTGAGGATCCCTCACGGGCAGCGGCCTAACAGGCCATTTGCAGATCCCCAGGGGTTCCGTGGTCACAACCCATGGTTTGCGAGGCCCTCTGCTTGGCTGGGCAGAGCTGGGGGCTACCCAAGGCTTACCTGCAGGCTCGGACCCAGGGCTTAGAGTCCTCTGGGAGCGTCTGAGAGCAGCTGGGCCTGCAGGGCCACCCCCATCCCAGCCAGGCCCGTGCAGAGCCTGTGGCAGCCCAGGGCCACTCTGTCCTCCAGGGCCCTAGTGACGTGAGCAAACGCGGGGCCCTTGGCCTAATCACCTCACAGTCGGCCCATGACACCTGGTTCCAGAGAGAGAGAAAGGAAGGTTAGTGCTGCAAAGCGGGAGAGCAGATGGACCCTTGGCCAAGAACCCGTCTCCCCAGTGTAAGGAGACCAGGGTTTTTATGGATTTAAACAAGGGGAGATGGACCAGCTACATAGCAAGTATGAGCAACTGCAATTTACAAACGCAAAGGAAGGGAGCTAAGCTAGCACTAAGCTGGAATAGCCCTTACAGTGACAAGCAACTCAATGTCCAAATGCAAAGGAGCAGAGCTTGGCTGCCACTAACTGGGGTAGCCGTTACCATAGCCAGGGTAGGCACCATGATCGGGGTGGTCCTGGGCAACCCAAGCTCTTCATTAGCATTAAGGGGTCATCTGTGTGGTGATGAGGCTAAAATTGCAAAACAGGATAAGGGGGTACAAGCAGGGCCAGTCAGGTGGGTTTTACAATTTGCGATGCAGTGGGGTTTGGTAACTTCAGGTATTTCCTTTTGGCCATTCTACAGTACAATAGGAAGTAAGACAAAGGCATCCATGTGATTCTGCCATCGTGATTATTTGTTAAACCTTAATGTCTCCATTACAACTGCTCCAAGTCCTATCAGACTGTCACTATTAGACCACCTGTGCAGGGGAGCCATTAGATCACCTGTGCAGGGAGCTGTTCGCGCATGACTGCCGCACCAGGTTCCCATGAGACCCAATCACTTAGGTACAGGTGCACCTCTGTCTTCCCATGGTGTTACCTCTCTGTCTTCTCCTCTCCTCTTTTATAAGGACACTCACTAGACTAAGTACCCACCAGTTAATCCAGGACAGTCTCTTCTCAAGATCCTTCATTTCATCTTCGAAGACCCCTTTCCCTATAAAGCCACATTGGCAGGTTTCAGGGATGAGACGTCCTGCATCCTGAGCTCAAAGCATGCAGGAAAGAGAGCAGGCCAAGCCTTGGGCAGGATAGGGAAGCTCCCAAAATAGGGGAGCACATGCTGGCCAGCTACACAGGACAGAGAAGTGTCCTGGGCAGCAGATCCAGCATCCATCACCAAGGTACAAGACTCCAAAGGAGCTGAAAGAAGTTCCAGAAGGAGCTGGCTCTTGACCATGCCACCCAGACTCACCCTCCTCTCATCCTTGGCGTCATCAAGGACTTCAGCCTTTTGATTGCCATCCCAGTCACCCTCCACTCCCAAAGCCAAGCTCCCACCAGTGCCCCCTGCTCCAACATTCCAGGGCCATTGAGACCCTCCAATGAAAGGCTACCTGCAAGTTCTGGCTATTTCTTTTGCACTAGTCCTCACCTGGGAACTGTTCCCACCCTCCCTGCCTTCCCAGGGGACCCGAGGAGATAGCCACTCTCCCCAGTTTGGTCCTCTAAGCCATTGGCATAAGACTGGTCCTACCAGCTGCCCAGGGCTGCCACCTCCTGGCCATGACTTTTCCTGCCCACACAGGAAACCTTGTTCTTCAAGGCTCACACCATCTTGTCTCCGCCCACAACCAGCCTCCCAGTCACACACACCCCACCTCTTGCCAGGGACCCCCTTCTTCTCCTCTCTCACTCCATCGCATCCTGGGACCTGGGCATCCTAGTCCAGGAAAGTAGCAATGTCCAGAACATGGGAGCAATAGTGATGGATGAAGTGGACAGAAGTGAAGGTCCTGGAGACATGGTCACAGGTCAGGGGGTCGGGGACCGCAGAGAGCCAGGAACTCGCACTGCACCAGTTCTCTGTGCAGGCATGAAGCAGCCTGACCCACCAGGCTGTACTTGATGAGACCCATAGATTCTAGGGCCAACTTTCTCATCCTTTGCTGCATTGTCCCTCTGAGTCCCTGGTTGCCAAAACCCTAGCCTTTGGTGACTCTAGCTAAGTGGGTTCTCTGTGTCTTCAAACACGATGAGAAAAATACTCCCATGACCCAGAGATCTCCTGCCTTGGTTGTGCTTTCAGCACTGCCTGTGCCTTCCTGATTGTAAAGAACCAGGGCCCAGGCCTTACCCCTCCTCCATTTTGTAAACAAGTCACACAGCCACCTACAAGACCAGGACAGACCTTAGAGGTCAAAGAATGTAAAACTTTCCTCCCCTAATCAACTGTCACAGGACTCTGAACTGTATAAGCTCTTTCCCCACTCCAGGGCTCCTCCTCCTCCCTCTTGGTTCTGGGAGGAGTGCAGAGTTCCATTTCCCAACCGGCTGCCATTGGGAAGAATTTTCTCCTGTTTGTAAACTCCTAACCAAAACTCATTAGAGGTTATTCTTCTGCCTGGTGTGTTCTTTGGTCTTGGGGTTGTGCTGGGCCGCAACATTTGGTGAGCCAGCCAGGAGACCAAAGAGCTGCCAGCCATTTAAGGTATGAGTACTAGGAAGGGAGACTCTGTGTGGTAATCCCAGGGTGGCCTGCTTCTTTGACGTGTGGAAGTGTGCTGTTTTGAATCTCTTATGTATGCCAGAAAATCCATGTCCTTTAGCCTCATTCAGTATTGCTGGGTGGTATCTTTTTTATTGTCTCCATGGATATGTGACCCAGCCAATTGTGGGGGGCAACTTTTGATTACATGGGTTCCATGAAGATGTGTCTCCACCCATTCAAGTTGGGGTTGCTTACTAGAGCCCTTGAAGAGGGAGCCATTTTGGAAAAAGCTTTAGAGTCAGAAGAGCCAACACAGCCAGAGACCTTTGGCGATGAAAAAGGAAAATGCCCCTGGGGAAGCTTCACGAAACAAGAAGCCTGGAGAGAAAGCTAGCAGACATCACCATGTTCACCACGTGCCTTTCCAGTTGAGAGAGAAACCCTGAACATCATTGGCCTTCTTGAACCAAGGTATCTTTCCCTGGATGCCTCAAGGTATCTTTCCCTGGATGCCTCAGTTGGACATCTCTATAACCTTGCTTAAATTTGGAAATTTTCACTGCATTAGAACATGTAAACTTGCAACTTAATAAACTTCCCTTTTTAAAAGCCATTCTGTTCCTGGTATATCACATTCTGGCAGCTTGCAAACTGGTACAGGAGGAGGTCACCTACTTACTTGACTGCACTGCAATAGGTTGGCCATTGCAAAGTATGGCCAACTACAGCAGACTGTCTCAGAAAGACAGAGGAATCAGTAGATTTAAAGAATTCATTGAATGAGAAGCTATGCCATTGTACTAGTTTGAAAATGTGCTAGTTTGAAACTCCAGAAAAGGCATGTTCTCTCTCAATCCTGATCCAATCTTGTGGGGTCAAGCTTATTGTTTAGGGTGGAATCTTTGAATAGATTGTTTCCATGAAGACTAACCTGCTCAATTGTGGATGTGAACTTTCGATTAGCTTACTCCCATGGAGATGTGACAAACCCACTAGGGGGTGTGACCTTCTTAATGAGATGGAGATGTGACTCTGCCATTCAAGTTGGGTCTTGATTAGTCTACTGGAGTCCTTTAAAAGTGAAGACATTTTAGAGAAAACACAGTTGATTTAGAGCCAACAAAGATGCAGACATTTGGAGATGCAGAGCCCAGCAGATGTTGTCAAGTGTCTTCCATGAGATGCTTAGCTAACACATGAAACCCAAAGTTTTGCCCTGTAGAAGCTAAGTGAAGGCCCACAGATGCATAGAGAGGAAGCCACTGGAAGAAACTGGAAGCAACGGAACCAGGAACAAGGACCAGTGGACCTGTCACATGCCTTCCCAGGTGACAGACATTGGCTTTTCTTGAGGCAAGGTATCTTTCTTTGGATGTCTTAGTTTGGATCCTTAGAACTATAAATTTTGTAGCTTAATAAACCCCTTTATAAAAGCCATACCAATGTAAAAAAAAAAAAAGCCATTCCAGTTTTTGGTATATTGCATTACAGCAGCCTTAACAAACTAAAATAGCAGTGTAGATAGAAGTTTAAAACTATTGGTGTGACAGTATGCTACAATAAGAAGGTGTAGACTGTCCAAGGGGCAAGGAAGGCATATCCTGACTTCCCTTAAGTGGGACCCAAAGTTTTGGGATCCTGTAGCCTCTTTACTGGATGATGAAAATGAGAAAAAAACGAAGAAGTTTGGGAGGCAAAGTGCGAAGTGATACTACCTTTGTATGCTGCAGTTCCAAAGGTTGACTCTTTACTACAAGGAATTAACAGTCAATTAATCAGTGTTTCCTTGAATAAGGCCAGTCAACCTGTTCACACCCTCACTTGAGGAGAACAAAGATTTTCATCATGCTCCCATAAGGTTGTTCACTAAGCCTGATCATCTGCCAAAACCTCACGGCAAAGAATTTGGCTAAGTGGAAAAGTCTAACTCTGTTTCATTATATTGATAATATCATGTTAGCCACTAACTCTTCTAGAACTAAAAGAAGCCTCAGACTCATCTTTGTATAATTTCAATCTTTCAAAATTTATGGAGACTTGCTGTGTGTCCTAGCATATGGTCTATGCTTGAGGATAATCCATAAGCACTTGAGAAAAACGTGTATCCTGCTGTTCTGGAGTGTAATGTTCTGTAAATGTCTGTTAAGTCGAGTCCATTTATCATATTATTCAAGATCTGTTTCCTTGTTGATCTTCTATCTAGATGTTCTATACATTGATGAAATTGGTGCATTGAAGTCTCCAACTGTTATTGTAGAGGTGTCTACTTCTCCCTTCAATGTTGTTAGTGTGTGCCTCATGAATTTTGGGGCACTCTGGCTCAGTGCATAAGTATTTATGGTTGTTATGTCTTCTTGATGAATTATGCCTCTTATTAAAAGTGTCTTTCTTTGTCTCTTCTAATTGTTTTACATTTGAAGCCTAATTTATTGGTTATTTGTATAGCTACTCCCACTCTTTTCTGGTTGTTGTTTGCATGAAATATCTTTTTCCAATCCTTCACTTTCAATCTGTTTTTGTCCTTGGGTCTAAAGTGAGTTTCTTGTAGACAGCATACAGATTGGTCCTATTTTTAAATCTTTACTGCCAGTCTATGTCTTTTGATTGGGGAGTTTAAACCATTAACATTTAATGTTATTACTTTACAGGCAGTACTTTCTTCGATCATTTTGTCTTTGGGATTTTATATGACATTGTTCTAGTTTGATAGCTTCCGGAATGCAATATACCAGAAATAGAACAGCTTTTAAAAGTGGAATTTATTAAGTTGTTAATTTATGGTTCTAAGGTCATAAAAAC
>PVIY010051709.1:0-15547 GCA_004026745.1 Myrmecophaga tridactyla | reverse complement strand
TTGTTTTTAAACCTCCTTTCACCAGGATTGGGCAAAATATTCTCAGCCAATTTGGAGTTTCCTTTTCCTCCTACCATTCCCAGCCCTGGGTGAAGTTTAAGTTGCAGGAGATGTGAGCCCATCCAGTCTTTGGCTGACTCAGGCATCTATTGTTTCCTACAAGTCCCCATTGGGACATTCCTTAAACGTGTCCACCAGACTTTCTAACTCCAATTCTGAGCTATGGATCATCCTGCTGCTTTTGTGCCCCACTGGGGACCCTGGAACCTCTTCCCAGTTCCTGCAGTTCTTCTGCCTCCTGTGGTCCTCCCTGGAAGAGCGGGCCACTGCCTCGTCCTCTCAATATTCAGGACCCAGCTCATGCCTCACTTCCTCCATGAGAACTACTTTTGTGACTCTACACCCCTTTTATCTCTTTTCTCTTTTAAGATCCTATAGCCCTCATCTAATACTTGTCATGCAAGGATTATGTTATTGTTTAACTTCTTAGGCATGCTTGCTTTTCAGGTGTGCTGGTTTTAAGCTGTTGTATACCTGAGAAAAGCCTTGTTGTTTTAATCCAATCTTGTGGGGCAGACTTATTATGGGTAGGACCTTTTGATTAGATTGTTTCCATGGAGATGTGACCTCACCCATTTAAGGTAGACCTTAATTAGCTTACTGGAGTCTTTAAAAGGGGAACATTTTGGAGAAAGTTAAGACATTTTGCGTGGAGATGCTGAGAGAGCTATTTGAAACCAGAAGGCCAGAGAGAAGGACAGCAGATGTTGCCATGTGCCTTACCCCATATGACACAAAAATCCTGACTGTGAGATCGGCAATGCCTTCCTGACCAAAAGGGGGAGTAGAAATGTAACAAAATAAGGTATCAGTGGCTGAGATAGTTCAAATAGAGTCAAGAGGCTATTCTGGAGGCTAATCTTATACAAGCTTCAGCTAGATATTGTTAATTGCCATGGTTTACCAAACCCCAACCATTCCTGTTAACCCTAAAGAACACCTAGGACTCCATCTGAGATTCTACAAAATTTCATGCACCAAGTTCACTTTCCAGAAACCTATAGCCTCCAGATAAGTCCCGAAACCCAGAGGGACCAGCCTCTCCAAGAATATCAAATAATTCCACCCCCTATCCTATATTATTGATACCCCTTTTCAACATGAAAAAGTTAGAATGGCATAGCCCAAATATCCCAAAAGATTGGGAGAAGAATCAAAGAAGAAGGAGGATTTACAACGGAGAAGATTGGATTTAACAAATGAGTATGACTACTGAATCATTATATTGATATTTCTTTGTAGCAGCTAGAGGGGAAAACCTGAAATTGTGGACCTGTAACCCATACTAAACTTTGGAGTCTGTTCTAGAACTACTTGTTAAAATGTACTTTGAAATTTATTGCTTTCTTGTATATATGTTATATTTCATAATAAAAAGTGTTTTAAAAATAAGGAGGCACAGATAAAGGGAAAAGAAAGAAGATATATTTGATAGGTTATCAAGATTATGACCAGAAAATTTAAAAAATACCCTGTGTATATATTTTATCTTCTGCTCTACATTATAAGCTCAAAGCCAAGGTCTCTACCAGCATCCAGCCCAGGGATTCAACTGATTTATGGCACATCTGCTGTACACTGTCCCATCCCAAGTTGATAAAGAATTAAAAAGGAAATTTAAAAAAAACAAGCAAAAAAACCCCCCACCAATACAATATATTTCAAGATTCTAATTGGGAAACAACATACATGAAAATGATTAATGAATAAGCCCAAAAAATGGATTCCTCTATCATCTTTTAATTAATAACTCACGGCAAGTTCAGTTCAGTTCAGGCAAAGTTTGTTGCGTTTCTATAAATTGCTGTGTACTAGGCCCAGGTGATGTATAGAAAATAAGCCATAATTATTGGGTTGCATTTCCTATACTTACTTGGAATTTCTTAGTAGAAGGATATCTTATATATAGATATGAACATAGATATGCAAGAGGCTAATATTTTCTTAAACAAATTATTCATTTTGAAAAAGTTATTCGAGAAGTCCAAATTGCTCCTGGTTGGAGGAAGAAAAAAATAAAAACTATGGTGATTTCCGATGAACTGTAAGTGAGTTGGTAAACTCTCAAAACAGGAAGCTTCTTATGTAGTTAACTTAGAAGCAATTCTATGCAGATTGCTGGATACAAATTTTTATTAAAATCCAAAAGGACACTCTATTTGAATAGGTCACACATAAGATGTACATGTATATTATTATCTAAATTGAGACATTTTTGAAACTGAAAGGGGGCATTACTAATGATTACACTGAGACATCAGGAGCTCTAAACCTGGAAGTGTGGCTACCCTAGTCTTGCAGAACTGATTGTCAGAGTGAATGAAAAGAATCAAAGAGTCATTATTGGCTGAACTGTGTCCCTCAAAATTAGATGTGTGGAGGTCCTAACCTGCAGTGCCTTAGACCGTGATCTCATTTGAAATAAGGTCATTGTAATTGGAATTAGTTAAGTTAAAATGAGATCACTGGAGTAGGATGAGCCCTTAATCCAGTATGACTGCTGTCCTTATAATAAGAGGAAATGTGGACACAGACTGGGGACAGATGAGGAGACAATGTCATGTGATGAATGAGACAGAGAACACCATGGATTTCTGGCAAACCACCGGGAGCTAGAGGCAAGGAAGAATTCTCCTCTACTGATTTAAAACGAAGAGTGGCTCCATTGACACCTTGATTTTGGATTTCTAGCCTCTAGAACATGAAAGAATAAATTTCTGTTGTTTTAAGACACCCAATTTATGGTACTCTGTTATAGCAGCCCTATGAAACTAAGACAAGGATTAAACTGAAACTTTAACAAAGGCACACAGACCCCTGAAACCTCTCCTGAATGGAATATCAAATCACTTCTGTACCAAAAGTATATTCTCCTACTGCATTGGTTTGAAAGGATTATGTACCCTAGAAAAGCCATGTTTTAATCCTGATCCAAACCTGTGGGAGCAACTTCCTTTTAATCCCTATTCAGTACTATAGATTGGAAACTTGATTAGGTTATTTCCACAGAGATGTGACTCACTCAAGTGTGGGTCACAATTGATTAGATGGAGATGTGACTCCACCCATTCCAGGTGGGACTTAATTAGTTTGCTGAAATCCTTTAAAAGAAGAAACATTTTGGAGAGAGAAGCAGAGTCACAAGAACCACGAGAGCCCACGCACCCAGAGACCTTTGGAGGTGAAGAAGGAAAATACCCCTGGGGAGCTTCGTGAAGCAAGAAGCTTGGAGAGAAAGCTAGCAGACGTTGCCATGTTTGTCATGGCATTTTAACAGACTTGCTCTAATTTGGACATTTTCTTGGGCTTAGAACTGTAAACTAGCAACTTAATAAATTCCCTTTTAAAAAGCCATTCCAATTCTGGTATATCGCATTCTGACAGCTAGCAAACTAGAACACCTATCATTTGCAGTGAAAGTAAAGCAGTCTCTTCAGAATAATTCCACAAACTTATCTGCCATCTCCAGGGTTCACCTTTTGCAAATTCTTTGAACTAAGGATTTACTGTTCCCAAATCTAGAGTTATCATGATGTTTAGTGTCCCCTTGGGGCTGGTGGGGAAAAGGACTGAAAAAGAGATGGCCAATATTAGATACCAAGGAAGAAGTATTATTTGGTTGTACTTTCTTGTATGAAAATTTGAGGTGATGCTCAGGTTTGATTTCGTAATCAAAGCATCACCTGAGTTAAATGCAGATCTCTAGCTAAAACCAAGTCTGAGTGATAACAGAACTTAGGTGCTTAATATGGTACTCTGTTATCAGTCAGGTTTGGTCATAAAAATAGAAGTTACTAATTTTTTTCATTATGAAAGGGTTTAATACAGGGCATTTAAGGTTTATATAACCTTTGCTTAAGGTTGGGAGCTATGATCAGAAAAGCTTTAAATCTAGAAATATAAGTATCTAGAAATATGCTATGCCCTCGTTCAGCTGCCTGCAGCACCTGAAAGTGGCTGGCAAAACCCCACATTAGCCCTCTATTGATGCCCATACACATGTCTAGAACTCCTTTAAGAAAATAATACCCTACCCTTCCCTTCTGTCTTACAAATTTTGCAAAGTAAAGTGCCACTCCCCTGTTTGGATAATATCCAAACAGATTCCTCCTGATAAGGAAATCTGAGTAATATATTTTCCAGGCTTTCAGCCTCTATGGCACATGAGAGAGCGTGGAAGGAAGGGAAGGTACTGAGCATCCATAGATAACATCAGGTCACAGACCCCTGAAAACTTAAATTTCCCCATCATTGGGCATTTAGGTTATTTACCTTCCCTGTGGCTATAAATGAGCCTGGGATAACTCAAAGTTTACTGGCTCATGTCCCTATCTGCATATTTCCTAGTCACCAGTCCCATTCCAAGTGCCTCTGGGATCTCAAGTGGGCTCATGAATGATCTCCCTTGCTCTTCCACGCCTGGCCCTTTGCTGATGCTTGCTGCCCACACAGCCACTTGAGGGCAGCACGTTCCCATGGACACTGTAGTTGGTACCTACCTGGGTGACGCTGGCTTCTCTAGTCCCTCCCCAGGGTAGCAATCCTCATCCTCCCAAAGCTGCAGTCCCTGAGGTTGCCAAAGCATGTCTCCAGTCCATCTGTGTTGAACCCAATTGGGTTACCCTCTCCAAGGGAAGGATGCTGTACTCTTGAGTCTTCTACTTCGTGAGCACTGAAACAGTCTCCGTGCCTCTTTATCTCTTTCATGGAAAAGCTTCTTCAATCTCTGCGAGTAAAACTCTCTCCATCGTAGGTAGAGCTGATCCATGGGCCCTGGGTTGGAAATACCTCATTGCCTGCTCCATCATGCTCTCATCTCTACTCCTCGGTATTCAAGCCAAACCTCCTTCTCAGAGGCTCTTTCTGCCATGAATATCAACCCATGCAAAAGGGCACCAGTAATGGCCAACTGACATTTCATGATGTATGCGTTATTTATCATCTGAGCCTAAGGGCTCAGATAGAAACTTTCTTCATACCCACTGTGAAAATGAAAATTTTGTACATCACTCTTTGTTCATATTATTTCTTTAGGGTAGATTCTTAAAACCGAAATTATAGTAACAAAGGGAATAAACATTTTTAAGTTTGGTGATACATATTGGAGAATTACTTTCGAAAGGTTGTATCAGTATTCTTCCATCAGCCAATGAAAGATGCAATGCTCACATCCTGGCTCACTGTATCCTCCATTGCAAGGAATATCTGTGTGTATGTGTGTGCATTATCATCTTCATCACCATCATCATGACCACCATCCTCATCTATCCAGATATTATTCTATCTCTCTCTGTATATATCATCCATCTGTCCGTCCATCTATCCATCCATCCATCCATGCACCCGCTCACCCATCCATCTACTTTTCTTTAGGGTTTTTTGCTCGCCATATTAAATCCCTTTCTATATATGTCCTTGGAATACCAAAGCAGTTAACCTTCCAAGAATATGGGGTACCCCCCAACAAATTTGTTTAGTCAGTGACAATTGCAATTGTTGATTAAATGCACAACACTCTTTCAGAGGCTGTAGAAGGTATATCTCTAAGGATTAAGTTCAGCTGTGACTGACAGATGCTTCAAAATAACAGTCACTTAATCTGGATATTTTTCCCCTCTCTTATAGCTACAAAGTCAGATATTAAGTAGATGAAGGCTGACATGAGATCCATAGAAGCCAAGCTTCTTCTAGCTTTCATTCCCAAGTTTGCATCCACATCCTACCCAGCAGGAAGGAGGAAATGGAAGAGAAGGCATGTTTTTGCCTTTTAAGGATACTTTTGTTAAGCTGCATGCAAAACTTAATAATTTCCTCTTATAGCTCAGTGCCCAGAAAGTAGTGATATAGCCAAATAATTACTAGGGAGTGTGGGAAAAGCAATCTTTATTCCAAGTCATCATTTTCCAGCTAAAAATCAGAAGAGTTAAGTAAAGAACAGATATCAAGTAACAAATATAAATGTCTGTACTGGAGGCATAAATGTAAGACTCTTCTTAAGTTACTTATAAATTACTTATGACCTGGAAGGCCTGTGTTCCTCCTTTACATAGTGAACCCAATATAGTGAATAGCCTAATGTTTTTCTTTCTTTCAATCATTGTCTGCTTTCCCTTTGACTTGGTTTACAGTTTCACATCTTAGAATAAACATGCAAATGCAGCAGGCAAGTTGGTAGCCTAAAAGTCTGCTTCATAAGCTTTCCTTTACAAAAGAAAAACAAAAATATACTAAAACAAAAAGGAGTCAAAGGAAAAAAAACTGAGAGAAAAGGAAAGAAATGAAAGACTATAGATTTCAGTGACAAGCATCTTAATTTATAATGACTATAACCTCCATCATCCAAATTAAAAAAAAAATCTGGACAGGCTGGGGAGCTTTAATGGGCAGGTGTACATCAGTGGACTCAAGGCAGTTCAAAGAGGCAGGATTTGATCATGGCATTTGATCATGGCATGCAGGTCGTGTACATCTCACCCAAGGATTTCCAAGTGAGCAGCAGCCAGAAATTAGGATAGCATAATTTCATAAATCACTGGCCAGAAAAACAAAATCTGTGATACATGCTTCATGGATTAGTGAGGTTAAGCAAAGAACAGTTATTATGTTAAACAATAGTCCCCTGGATCCAAGAAGTTGAGTCCTTGCTTGTCATCCACAACCACTTGGTGAATGGCCTTTCCTCTACCCAAGTGGTTGGGCCAAAATTCCCTCTTTAACTCATATTCAACCTATATCCACCTTCCTCATGCCCCACCTGAACCACATATACATGCACTGTACCCTACTCAAGAAATATTTTCAAAATGAGGTCATTTATGTATAGTTGATAGATTTACATGTATGTATATAGATACAGATATATATACAAATATAAATAAATATACACACACACCCCCACTGATTGATTGAAGGCTTTTGTATGAAGACAATATGTACTATAGTGTGCCTTTAAAAATCTGTAGGTTTGGTCTTTCACATTTATATGTCATTATCCTTCATGGTTTACAGAGGATTGTTACAATATCTTGTTTAATCCTCATAGCCCCATGAAATTGGCAGAATATTTACTATCTCTTCCTCCCCCCACCCCCACTTTAATGACGATGAACCTAAACCTTAGACTCACATAGTGAGTGGCAGAAACACTACTCAGTACCAAGCCCTTAGACTTCTAACTCAGGGTTCAATTGATGAACAGTTGTCCTCATACCAAGTTGCTGTTGTGGGCATTTAGACTCTGAGTTCTTGCTGGCCTCAGACTGGCTTCCTCCCCACCCCTGATTTGGAATCTGAGCATTTGACTGAAGATTGTTAACGGTGTATAAATTCAGTCAAAACATGCCTGGAAAGAGATGTAACTTATACCATCAGAGTTCAAGGTGCTCTATTGAAGAGAAAGATGTCTAAGAAGATGCAGAGGAAAACCAAGAATTCATCTGGACCTGATCTGATGACTCCCAAAACTGGGGCAGGAGTGGGTTAGTTTGGGAAAGTAGGACTTAAGACATGCTGGGAATTGTGGATCAAGGTCTAAGTCTGTAAAGGTCACTGGAAGCCCATGGACCTCGGTTGTCACAATGATGGAGCAAGGACAGGTGTTAGAAACTATTCCCCCCATTTTACAATTAAGGGAAGGCTGAGTAGCTTGCCCAAGGTTACACAATCTGGTTGGACCAAGATGAAAATAGAACTCAGGTGTTCTGACTTTTAGGCCAGGGCTCTTTTCATTATGCTGCAACTCCCTGCTTCCAAGAGACCCACGTCAAATGCCTAGGAAATGCCAGGCAGAAGACAGTTGTTACTCTTCAAAGATTAAGGAAAGGGGCAGCCAGGGTGGAGTGTGGGGATACTATCCTGGAGATGGAATCTTTTTTTGTGGTTTATGCCACCCTAACTGGCATAAACAAGACATCGCTGAAGATTAAATGTCCAGAACATTGGCCCGTTAGATTTCTTGACACCTTCTTTCAGAATTTTTTATTGCTTACATTCCCCATCAAGTTCTGTTTATCAAAATGTTCGTGAAGAGACTTCCTTTCCTCTGCCACTCTTCAGGGAACAAATTCTGTCTACTTTGGGAGGGAAAAAAATAACCCCTTCAAGCCTAGAGCTCAAATTGCCAAGGAAAAAATTGTTTCCCCCTCCCCATCCTGACCTGGGGTGACTAGAGTGATCAGCTCATCTGGGTTTGCTGGGCACTTTTCCTGGTTTTAATTGAAAGTCCCATTTCCTCCAGGACAAACTGAAGTGCTTGTTCACCCTACCATGACCCCTATCTCTGCATCAGTTTCCTTCCCTGAATCTGTATCTCTGCCATTCCTATTTTTAGGACTAATTTTTGCAAGGCTGGTCCTGCTGGGGGGCTTGATAATAATAAACAGGAATCCCTTGAAATATAGGGAGGTCAAGGAACTTGAAACTAATCCTATCCTACAAAATGCTTTGTCCTCACTAGAAAGACATTCTATGGCTCAATCTACATAAAGGCAGATGGCTCGTGAACTGGGCACATGGCCTTTGCCCTGTAGGACAAGGAGGAATCTCCAGGAAGGTGAAGTGCAGAGTTTCTATGATTCCCTTAGTTTCCTGGGATTGATAGGCTACTAGGAGGGTAAGGGTGGGTGTGACTGGTGGGAGATGAAAGGAGCAGTTGGTACCACCCACTTTTAAAAAAATTATAATAATTTATTTTTTATTGCTATATGTAATATATTCATATACCATGTAATCATCCAAAGTGTAAAATCAATGGTTCACAATATCATCATATAGTTGTGTATTTATCATCATAATGACTTTTTTCTTTTTTTATAAAAAGTAACATATATACAAGATAGCGATAAATTTCAAAGCACATTGCAACAATTAATTGTAGAACAGATTTCAGAGTTTGGTATGGGTTACAATTCCACAATTTCAGATTTTTAATTCTAGCTGCTCTAAAATACTGGAGACTAAAAGAAATATCAATGTGATTCAGCAATCATATTCATTTGTTAAACCCTACCTTCTCTGTATAACTCCACCATCTCCTTTAATCTTTCTCCCACTCTTTAGGAGTATTTGGACTCTGCCCATTCTAACTTTTCCATGATGGAAGAGGCTGTTGATAATATGGGATACAGGGATGGAACTAGTTGATGTTCTGGAGAGGCTGGCCCCTCTGCATTTCAGGATTTACCTGGTCCAGGGACCCATCTGGAGGTGGTAGGTTTCTGGGAAGTTACCCTAGTGCATAGAACCTTTGTAGAATCTTATATAATGCCTTAAGTGTTCTTTAAGATTGGCAGGAATGGTTTTTGTTGTGGTTTGGCAAGCTATGATAGATAGCAATGCCTAGCCGGACTTGCATAAGAGTGACCTCCAGAGTAGCCTCTCAACTCTATTTGAACTCTCTCAGACTCTGATACCTTATTTGTTACACTTCTTTTCCCACTTTTTGTCAGGATGGCATTGTTGATCCCACAGTGCCAGGGCCAGAATCACTCCTGGAGTCATCTCCCACGCCATCAGGGAAACTTTTACCCCTAGATGTCATGTCCCACATAGCGGGAAAGGCGATGATTTCACTTGCAGAGTTGGGCTGAGAGAGAGTGAAGCAACAAAAGAGGTCTTCCAGAAGTAACTCTTAGGCATACCTATAGGTAGGCTAAGTTTGTCCGCTACATCCAAAAACTTCACAAGAACAACTCTCAAGATAAAGGGCTTGGCCTATTGATTTGGGTGTCCCTAATGTATGACACAGTATCAGAGGTTTCCCTGGTGGTAAATTTTAATAGTTCCATATTTTTTCTCCTATCCCTCAAGGGACTTTGCCAATATTTTTTTATTATCTGCTTAATATATTCTGGGATGTATCCAGGCATTACATTAAGCTATATAGACTAAAGGCCCTCATTCTTATTCTGGGTTCCCTGTGTTTAGATTGTTTAAATGATCTGTCCAGACAGGTTGACTTAGATTGTGTGCTACAGAAAATTTAAATTCTGGACAAACTAAAACTTTCTTCCTTTGGGCTCAAAGAGTAGGTGAAGTTCTAATATATAGAGAATGCCTTCCTTGTGTTCTGAAGTACCTTAATCCCAACCTGATCAATTTTGTTCTTATCTCTAATAGATAGATTTAGAAAAATAGGTAAATTTGCCATAGTCTGTTGCCCAGGAGAAAATCCAAACTATCCCATTGCCCCAGCGGAAATCCTAAATGTTTCCCTGAAACATTCAAGTAAAGGGAAACAGGGAGCATTTATCTAGTAGGGCAAATTAACCTATGAAGTAAGGCAATTGAGAAGATTCAGTATGAACCAGCTTGTCCTTTATTTCTCTTGGCAAAGCAGGTTTGATAACTTTGGCTGGCTTTACCCAGCTCACTGCAGCTTGACTGATTTTCTCAGTAGATTAAAGGAGACTAGCTAGCAGGAGACTAGTTAGAGGAGACTAGCTAGCATCTTCTCTGGGCCAGCAGAGAGGATAGCAGAGAGCACACACTCTGAAGCCCCCTTCTCAAGATCAAGAGTTCTCTGAGAAGAAGAGTTCCCAGTCCAATGTCAGATAAGCCTGCCTTTCTGACAGGTTATGCGCTGTGCTGGATTTATTGTTTTTGGTCATGGCTATGTGACAGCTCCAGAGGGGAGGACAATCTAGTAGCATTTCAGCTTTTACTGTCTCGCCAGGAGGTTCAATAATGGAGAAGATGAATTCACTGCATGTGTGCCCTGGGTTTATGTAAGCTGCAGGCAGCAGCACGGGGTGGAGAATGGGGGCGGGGAGAGCTGGCCAGCTCTGCAGTGCAGATCTGAGCTCAGACAGCAAGCTGAGCTCACAGGACCACACTCAGACACAGAAGTAGGGGCAGAGGAGGGAGCCTGTGAACTTCTGGGGGTGGTGCTGGGCTCAAAGGCTTAATCTGGGCATAGACAGGGGGTAGGGCTGTGAGAGTGGGGAAAGTTGCCTTATTGGGAGTGTTTGTGGCAATGTAGGGGCCAAGAGGGGTAATGGAGGGGTTTGTATGAAGTATGGGAGGGAGCTGAAGAGAAAGACAGGAGAGGAAAAGCCCAAAGGCCCTGATGCTGTTTGGAGTGGGGAGTATTAAAGCTGCAGGCCTCAGTAACTGAGGAGCTAGGCAATTTCTCCTTATGGGCTGCTCCTTCCCTGTCTGCATAATCTACTCCTTCTCCCCCAAATTCTTTCTCACTTATAGCCTCATCCAGACTCCTCCCCATCTTTGACTCTCCTACACCACGGGCCCATAGTTGCCAGTCCCAGCACCTATTAAATAGCTTCCTTTGATTTCCCAGGGCAGGGGGTGGGGATGGGGGTAGGGTAGGGTAGCAGATGCTTCTCCTGGAGTCAGCCCTTTTGGGAATACTCAATACTCAGCTGAGTGTTTGGGAGTCTCAGCTGAGAAGGTACCTTAATGCTGTATCAATCTGCCCACCTGAGTGGGCAATTGTAATCCCACAATATTTGTTTGAGTTTATTCTGCACAAGGGACTGGACTAGTGCCTTTGGAGCATGTTCCTGCCCTCTGGGGCATGTTCCTGCCCTCTGGGGCTCTCAGTATCAAGGGAAGAAATAAGGGTCCAGATAAATAATGCATACAGCTAAACACAGTACCCGAACACCTCGAGGGAGATGCAAGGTGCTATGTTTTTCCCTAGATTTAGATACCTAACACCTCTTCTCTTCCAGCTGATTTTTTTTTCCTGTGGGAGAACAAGATGTGGGTTATTTTGTCTGATCTACGAAAACCTGATGGAATGTTCAATAAGTCAAAGACTGGGTACAATTCCCCTTGTATTCAAGTTCAATATATTCACTCTCTTTTTGATCTAGTAAATAAAGTTTACTATTAAAATCAGATAAGCTTGGACTAGAGCTTGGTCCTGTCATTTTCTTGCTTTGTGATTGGACAAGTAAATTCACTCACTGTCAATTTTCTCATCTGTGAAATGGGGCTTTAAAAAAAGAGAACAGACTCTTGAATTAGCCTGTCTGGGTATAAATCCAGAATTCACCACTTACTTTGTATCTTTGGCAAGTTATTTAACCTCTCTGAGCCTCAATTTATTCATCTGGAAATGGTGGAAATAGCACTATCTCTAGTATTGTTGTCATGATTAAATATGTTAATATATGCACAGACCTTAAAATAGTACCTGGCATAATATCTTTTATAATAATGATGAAAATAATTATTACATCAAAGGTTGTTAGGTATAAATCAGAAGATAAACGTAAAAATATCTAGACTCTAGATATGAGTACACATGAGTCTCTCCTTTTTCTTAAGAGTTAGGAAACAGCAGAAAAGCCCTGCTGCACTGATATTCTGAACTACCTGATTAAGTCTAATGTGGGTAGGTAATTTTTTCTCCTTTTGCAACTCGCCTTTTAAGAAAATAGAGACTAAAGGTGCTATCCCGAATGATTATTAAAATGATATAATAGTTCTTAATATTAAATCAAAAAGCTATGATAAACCAAAAGGTAAAATCATTACTCACATAGAAATATGTAATGAATAAATGTCACAAATTTTATTTAACACATTAGTGAGGGGAACCAATAAGATGCTAAAATCAGTTTAAGGGAGAATCTGAAGAGCACATATACACATATATGTGTATACATGTCTACATATATACAAGGATATGTGTATACACACACACGTACTCAGGAATGCTGAAAGGAATTTGCCCATAACTGCAAAACCAGTTAATAGTCTGTAGTGCAATGAAGTAAACTTTTTTGAGAGGATGGAGATCAATCAATTTTCTACCAAGCAAAATTCATATGCATTTCTATAGACAAGAATCATTTGCATTAATATCAATTTTCTAAAACTTAATTTCTACTCCAACAGACTTGTAAAATAGACTAGGCAATGAAAAAACAGTTAAAGTGCATACGCTGTGGAATCAGAAAATACCTAGAGGTCTGCTAGGCAATGGTTAACTCTTCACTGAAAGGGTATCCAATGATCTCTTTTGCTCATTTCCAAGTCCAGGACAATATTTCCTAAGAGTCTCCTTGAAATGTAGAGCTCCCCTACTGCAATGTAATTGTTTAAGATACAAATAACTATTAAAGTCCCTAATGATTAAAGATAAATCAAAAGATTAAATACCTTTTTAGTTGGAGAAGAGGAGATTCATTTGTAAAAAAGTTTTCATGCGTGGCACTTTGTTTGATAAAAATGAGGTAAGCCATGAGCCTGGCACATTTGTGTTGTATCTTATCAAAGCTCCTTGGGTTCCTAGGATGGAGCCACCATCCTTCAGAGGTGAGACAGTCTTTGAGGTCATGTGACATGACAGTGGTCAAAGGCTTATATTTGCTGACAGGTTTCTCAGTCAGATTCTACAGCTGATGACTCCTCTTCCAGAGGTTACTACAGCCTTGAGAGCAAAATAATGCTTCAAGTCTCCTAAAGAATAAGATGGGCAAGCCAGGGAGCTCTAGGCCCCTAAGAAGTTTGCCGATGCTAAGCTGTCCAGCCGCAGAACAGGGTAGTTCTCTCCTCTAACCTCTTCCCAGCTCTTCTAGGGCTGCTCATCTTAACTACCCTACCCCATATTAATATTAACATATTCAGTCTCCATGGAATTGTAGAAAGTGTCTATGGCATTTTTAACTACTTTGTATATGATCATGGGCTAGTAGATATGCAGATTAAAACTTGGAATGTTTTTCTCCAGGAACTCCATGCTGAGTTGGCCCTCACTTCCCAGCAGGGAAGCCCATGGTATTTCTCAAGGCATGATCTGCCCCCCCGCCCCACCTTAAATTATAATTACTTTGAGTGATTCTCCCCCAACCTGATGGGAATGAGGCCATTTAAACAATCAGTGGGTCAAATGCATCCTCTACCCCTTTTTTGGGAGCAAGAGCAGCCAGTTTCACAGAGTCACCACTCAGAAAAGGAAAGATGAGGGAGAATTGGAAGATTTGTTGGTTCTTGGTTGGCTACACCATGGCTTGTGGTAAATCTACTCCAATGTTCCTTCAATTCCTCTTGAGTTTGGAGATCTGCAGAGCTGTGAAAGAAAATACAGTGGAATGAATCAAATATGATTTATTCATGGACATGCAAGGAGGAGTCTATCTCTTCCTCCTTTCCTTGTTTGGACCACATGATTATGTCTAATTAATGGAAAGGGGTTATAGGGGGAATTCAGAGCCTATTTTCAGTTGCCATTATCCAAAGACAGCAATCAAAATGCGGATGAGCTATCTCTATCTTACCTCAGAGTAGAATGCAGTTTCTAGACAATGAAAAGGAAAATGGCAAATGGATGCTTACTGTGACTTTTTGGTTCTGGCCACTGAAGGTGGAGACGGGGAATGGAGGGCCAGCAGACACACTTTGTGTCCTGAAATGATTTCACCATGAATCAACTGCCTGCTTTCTGCCAGGAAAAGTTAAGTACTGCACTAATGCTCTCTCCTCACCCTGCTTGGGGAGAGACAGGGGCCCAAGGTGTCTTATTTCTTCCCCTTTGCACCCCAACCTGAACAAAGATGAGCCCAAGCCTAGGCAGGCAGCTAAGCTGCTTTCTCCAAAGGACACCAGGCAATCAGGATTTTTAACTAGGAAGGGCACTCAGGGGAATTGCAATTTGCCAGCATTAGAGACCTCCTCCCATTCTGACCTTCAATCTAAACAATTACAGCCTTCTCCTCTAACTAAACAAAGATCTAGGGCATCATGAGGCAAAATTAGAAATAACTCACTGGAAGATCAAAACTCTGCCTGGGGAGAAGGACAGCACCATCCTATAACCCAAAAGGGAGAAAACATATTGGATGGAGGCAAACAAACCCTTTCTAGATCTGCATTTGTATTTTTTTTTAAACAGAAAAACGACTGCCAACAAACCTTCTAATAAACTATCAACCCAGAATGAAATTTGCAATGCACCTCCTTCCCTGACAGGAATAATAAATTAATACTGGGCTGCAGCAGCTGCTGCGGCTTCACTCAGGGTTGTTTCCATACCCTCCCGGGAAAGTCCCCACAGCCCCTCCCCTCCCAATGCTGCTAAATATAGTTCTTCCAGCACGTGCATGGTCTATATTTAGTTTCTGAAAGTCAGAGTTCAGCATACAATTCCTCAAGCCATCAGTCATTCCCCCACCCAAGTGACACATATAGAAATCCTTCCAAAGGACTCACTTACTCTCCACCAGAGGTGGTGGCCATTCTAGAAAAGAGGAATTCATCAGGTCATTATGGGTTTTCTCTCTCCCCAGCGGAGCGAGGATGCTGGAGAGCAGGAGGCACAGAGCCAGGGAGCACAATGTGGTGCCGGAGATCAGCAGGGAAGAGGGCGGGAAGCCCTGCTGCACTCATTCTGACCACGTTAAAATTGCAGGTCACTAAATGTGGATCTGAAGGCCCCCGCTTAGTTGTCACTTCTTTATGGGAATTTCCTTGAGATTCCTCAAGCTGGATTAGAGACCCCTCTAATGCTCTCCCAGTAGTT
>PVIY010051708.1:0-15547 GCA_004026745.1 Myrmecophaga tridactyla | reverse complement strand
AAGAAGATCTTCTGCCTTGACTTTGGCTATAAAGGTGATGTTTTCACCTAGAAAAAGCGCAGATAGGTCAGATGTAGTCTGAAGGAGCTTGGACCACCCCTTAGGCATGGTGCTGCACCGCTAGCGTGTGATTGGTGACCCCTGGAGTTGTCCAACAGGATGGCCCTGATTTTTATGAGAACCAGAAGGTTCTTAGGACATCCCAGTCTCTTCCGCTTTTGAGGTTTATGGAGCTGAAAAAGAGCAATGGGAAATCAGTGGAAATAATTATTCCATTTGGATATATGTATATATAGAGAAAAGAAAATGAAAAATACAGAAATATATATGCCTATTTTCTTTCTTTTTTTTTTTATTAGGCAAGATGATGGGAAGCCTGGAATGACTTGTCCCTAAGGGTACACGATCTGTTGGGAGTAACTCCTGCCCTCTGCTTTGCTGACTGATGGGACTCTGAGGACCTCCCAGCACTAGCTGTGCTGCCAGCCCAGCGTCGAGGAACACGAGGGAGCAAACATTTGTGTTCACATGCAGTGGCCTTCACGTTTCAGACCCGAAGGAAATAATTTTGGACTATATTCAACTATATGCACTTTTTTGCACAAAGTTTGGCAAGTATCAAAGACTAATTATGATCACAATATATTACTATAAAATTATCTAATTACAATTCCTGGAAGCCCCTCCCTGGACCTTGGCTCCTCTTCTGTGCCCCGTGCCCCCTATCCTCACCCTTCCCCTTCCAGGTCCCTCTCCAGCCTGGAAGAGCACTGAGTTTTTGTGATGATTTGCTTAAATTCTGGTCTGCCTCTCCCATTTGACTGTAAGTCCTGAGTTCTCACATGCTGAGCTCCGTGTTCAGCATGGTGCCTAAACCAGGAGGTTCAATATAGTTGTAATGAATGTGCCAGTTTGAATCAGTCCTGTACCCTAGAAAAGCCGTGTCCTTTAATCCTTATTCAGTATTGCTGGGTGGGAGCTTTATTATTGTTTCCATGGAGATGTGACCTACCCAATTGTGGGTGGGACCTTTTGATTAGATGGCTTCCATGGAGTTGTGTCTCCACCCATTCAAGGTAGGGTTGCTCACTGGAGCCCTTTAAGAGGCAACCATTTTGGAAGAAGAGAGAGCTGGCAGGACCCACACTAGATCCAGACATTTGGAGATGCAGAAAGAAAACAGCCCCTGGGAAGCTGTTTGAAACCAGAAGCCAAAGTACCAGCAGACAACAGCCACCTGCCTTCCCAGCTGACAGAGGTGTTCTGGACCCATCAGCCTCTCTTGAGTCAAGGTATCTTTCCCTGGATGCCTTAGTTTGGACATTTTAATAGTCTTGGAACTGCAAACTTGCAACTTGATAATTTCCCTTTTTAAAATCCATTCCATTTCTGGTATATTGCATTCCTGTAGCTTTAGTAAACCAATACATTGAATATCTTAAAAGTTGAATCATCTCTCCAACTACCTGCTTCTGAGATATTACACATTATGTATCATCTAGCACATGTGTGGATTTGTGATCATTGTTTTGAATGACGTGTGTTGTAATGACAGCATACACTGCCTCAGAGGGTTATGATATGCCAGGCATATACAAATAGGTCCTACTGTTATTCCTATTTTGTAGATGGGGAAACTGAGGTAGAGAGAGGCTAAGCAACTTGTTCAAGGGCCAAGTAAGAAATAGAACCAAGATCTGAAGCCAGGCCATCTGGCTGCAGGGTCCAGGCACTCGTCTGCTGTGCTGTGCAGCCTTGGCTTGCTCAACATTCCAGAAATGATAGTTGTCACTCACTTTTTTGAGTTATCAAAAGCAGGATTTAGTATATATATATATACAATGGAATACTAGTTAGTCACAAAAATGAATGATGTACTGATGCATGCTATAATGTGTATGAACCTCTGTTCTGGTTTGAAGCTGTTCTGTACCCCAGAATGCCATGTTCTTTTAATCCATTCCTGTGGGTGCAGACCTATTGTGGGTGGGACCGTTTGGTTAGGGTGTCTCAATTGAGATGCGACCCAGCCCATTCAAGGTGGGCCCTCGTCCTTTACTGGAGTCCATTATGAGAGGGGAAAAGACAGAAACACCCAGAGAGCTCAGAGAGGCAGCCACTGGTGCCAGAAGCTGAAAACAACAAAACCCGGGAGTGAAGGCCCAGCAGACACCAGCCATGTGCCTTCCTATCTGACAGAGGAACCCCGGATGCCAGGAACCTGTCTTCAGAGCTCAGGAATCATCCTGTTGATGCCTTAACTGGGACATTTTCATGGCCTTTCAGTTAATAAATCCCATGGTCAAAGCTGATCCATTTCTGGTATATTGCATTCTGGCAGCTTCAGCAAACCGAAACAACCTCGAAAACGTTAGGCTAAGAGAAAGAAGCCAGACACAAAAGGTCACATAACTCCGTTTATATGAAATACCCAGAATAGGTAAATCCATTGTGCCAGAAGGTAGACTGATGGTGCCAGGGGCAGAGGAGAGAGGCGAGTGGAAAGTAGCTGCTTAATGGGTACAGGTGTACTTTTCGGGGGATGCAAATGTTTTGGAATGCCATGAAAGTGACTCTGGTATAACGCTGAGAATGCACGAAATGCCAATTGATTGTCCCCTTTAAAATGGCTGATACTATGTTAGCGAACGTCACCTCAAAAAAAAGTTTTAAAGTAGGATCTAATGCTAGGCACTCACCAACTTTCACTGTTCCTGTCTGTGGCTTTTCGATGAATAGCGTGGACAGCTGAGTATTGGCATTCTGCTTGTCTTGTTCCTCTCCAACAGGTGATTCACCAAGAGACCACTCTGATGAAGAGAAGGGGGACAGGGTCATCGCGGGACCGGGCTTTCCCGAGGCAGCCTTACCTGCGTTTGTTGTTCTCATGAACGCTGCAGCTTTTCTGTGTCTTATAAAACTGGATGGATGCAATGTCATGCTTTAGATTCCCTCCCGGGGCCCCAGCAGCCACCAGGAAGGAGAGGGGGTTCTTCTCCTTACAGGGATGTCTCTTCCATGACGAAGGAACAGTTTCTAATTCCTAGAATCAGTGAAACTGTGCAGGTAAGTTGTTACTCTTTGTTGGCAGGCTGGTTCCTTTGCTTCCCCGTCCTGCCTGGGGATTAAGTGACCTAAAGCGGTACTCGCAGTACTTTTCCAGGGTGGTTGACTCGAAGGCCACATCTAGGCAACGACAGAATTGGACAAGGCTAAAGGGATGGGTTCGTTTAATTGTTCAGGCAGCGGAGGCTGGCTGGGCTTTACAGACTCCTTGCTATTGTGCGATGAGATGATTCTGTTATGTTGTATAGACGTGGCCCTGGGTGGACGAGTAAGTAACAGAACCTGTGGGTATAATTTTCAAGAATATTGGAAGTTTCCCTAAGGAAGGGAAAAAACAGAAAAACTGAAAGGAAGAAAAAAATGTTTGAGACATTTCTTATGGAGAGAGAGAAGCTGAAAATGAAGTTTAATTTGCTATTTTCAAGTTTACACTCCAGGTGCTTGGTTGGCATTAATCTGCAGTAAACTCCAGTGAGGAGGGTAGGAGAGAAAACTGTAAATATTTCCTCTGCTTCTGAAAGCTAAAATTCAGAGAAATTCAGTTTCAGGAATTTAATAATTGGAGAAAAAAATGTGTGGTTCACCAACTCGGTACTGTCAACATTTTGTGAGTAGAAGGAAAATGTACATTTTGCTATTTTAGTTTTCATGTCCTAATCACGCTTCTGTCCATGGGTGAAGTCATGCAACCAAGTCACGTGGCTACACAATTATTTTTAAGGCCCAGGTTAATGTTTTCATTTTATGTTGTGTGTGTCCACGATATTAATAGCAATAGTGAAGAACGGCCATTCAAGTTTGGAATATGAGGGCAACAATTTCTATGGTTTTGTTTGCGTCTAAACACACACTGTCTACAAAAATGCCTGACTCATGGAAGGATCATAATAGGCTGTGATAGTAGGCTTATTTGTTAGGTGAATGAGTGGGTGAATGAATAACCCCACAGAATTTTAGCTGCAGCTGACAGCACTTCAAAGTGTTTTATCATGTACATCAAGCTCTATAAAAATGTGAATTAATATGTAATTTCAGCACACCCTTGAAATGGAAATTTTGAAAGTTTCTTGGTCTCTGTGACCTTGCTAAATGTGAGGGAAGGATTGTTACAAGCATACAAACAAATCTGCAGTGGGTGAGGCTACATTTCCTGAATTTTTGTGTCCATTTGTCATGCAAAATTAATTCTCTCTCAAAGCATTAGTTTTATGGTAAGTGGAAATGTAATGAAAGATTTTTGTGAGCTACAAACTGAGTAAAACAAGGATTAGAGCCCATAACGCTTCAAGAAATGAGGCCATTAGTGATTGTAGTAGGGGGGCTTGGGATGGCGCCCCAGGAATGTGCTCACCTGAGTCCTTTCTCTCCAGCGCCCGACTACCCAAACCTGAAAGGAAAGCGTGATGTGGGTTGAGGCAAGGGACAGTGAAAAAGAAATGCTGGCCTCAGCGTGCTCAGCTCCCCCAAACCCTGTCTCTTCTGGCGAGGAGGACGAGGAGAAACTAGAAGTTGGCTTGGATGGTAAAACAGTGGCGCTTCATCTATGGAAGCATCTATAAGAACTATGTGTCTTATTTTAAAACAATAATAAAGGAAGAAATCCAAATATTTAAATTTAAGGAACAGGGGAGAAGGGCAATCATTGGAGCTGGAACACAAGCATGGTGCCCTACAATTTAAACCCAAGATTTACTCATTTCACAGAGAAGCCCTCCTTTCTTTACGTTCCTCATGTAAACCAAGTAATTGTCATTAAAGCCAACGTTTTCCTCTTGGACCTGGCGCAGGTACAGCCTGGTGCCCTGCCCTGTTCACCGGCTTAGGGGGCGCTTGCCCTTGCTTTCCTTTTACTGTCAGCTAATCTGTAAGAGGGTGAGGAGAGGGTGGAAATGTCCTAACCTGGTGGTAAGGCACTAGGAGGAGAGGCTTCCTCTTCATCTGAAACAAGAAATAGGAGTTAAAAAGTCAAGGAGGAAAGGACTTCATCCACAGTGACCTGAAAAGAGAGAAATCTGGAAAAGAAGAGAAACTACATAAAACATCTTACAATGATCAATAAGCCTTAAAAGGCGTAGTACCTGAAAGGGTGAAGTGGAGTATTTCAGGCAAAAGAAAAGAAAAAGTGAATCAATAAAAGGGTGAGAGAGTAGGGTAAGCAAAATGAAATTGTGGATTAAAACATGGGACATTATGCAAGGTTTCTTTTTACATATAATTGTAGGTTAGGGAAAAAAATTAATGCTAAAATTCAAGCCTAGATGAAATCAATAATGGGTATGGTTTTCAAGTTCTTTTATAACTAAAGACAATGTCAGGCATTATTCTTTCATACACCACATTCTATCTGGACACAAACATAAAAGCATATGTTTATAGTTTGAAAACTCTTATTCCCCTGCAAAAAAGCTCATGATTAATTCCCCTTCCAAATTCAGGAAACGAAAGTCAAGATTAACCAATGTGAATCAATTTGTTATACTTGCTAAGTTCACCAGTAATTTTAGGAACTTTATAAGCGTTTTCCCAAGATGATATTGGTGCTGAGCAGTGCCACCTGGTTATTTAAACTTACTCATGTACATTTGTAAAATTCAAAATATTGCTTTTGAAGCATTTATGTGCAGAGCCACTGAAAATTTCCCTTTACTAAAATGTCTGAACCTCAAATTGTCTTTACATTTTAGATGCTTAAATAGGCATTTGGTGTTACTGAGCCTCTGCCCTTCCTCTCCCAAGGTGTTTGTACAGATAGTAATTGCACTTAAAATACTAGAATAACTATAGATTTAAAAATACAAACCAAATGACTATAGAGAATATACATGTAACATGAATGTTAGTGTTTTAAAAAATTTTCTGTTGAGAAGAGATAAAATAGCACTTTTTTTTTTGTATAAGCTATTAAAATATTTACTATAAATACAAATTACTGGCCTGAAATTTCTTTTTCAAAATTGTCAACCAGGGCCATGTTTTAATAATTTTTAATGAAATAATTTATGTCATATATAGGGACTATGTCTCAGCTTCAAAACCAAAAATGGGATTCACTGGATACTGTGCTACTTGGGATTCTTTAGAGGAAGTTTCCTGAGATCAAAGAAATGTGGGAAATGCTAGGCTAATTAAAGTTATTGCTTATATTTTATCGTGTGTGTGTGTGTCTGTGTATGTGTTTTTTATGACCCCCTACTGCTCGAAACCCTTTCTGAAGCAGCTCCCTCCCAAACTAGGTTGCAAAAGTTTCCATTTTCCTTCTCTTTGGTCTCCAAATCTCTGCCTACAAACCTCACACATCAGTTCCTGTTTCCAACAGCTCCGGCTAGCCCAGCCTTAATTGGCTTTAACGAAATACCAGGATATGCACTAGTAAAAAGGTTATCCTAGGAGAAAACTTTGCCTAATGACAAGAGCAAAAACTCACCCTCACTGAACTGCAGCCGCGATGCTCTGTTTGCTGGCACTGTTTTGGAACTGCACTTGTAACTGCGCAATAACAAGACAGCTTGTGACTGGCTCCGCTGTATCCCCTCATCTTGTTTTGCAACCCTGAAGTCGGGTGCCCTTGTACTCAGCCTCCTGAAGTTGCAGCGCCTTAGTGACTGCCATGAATCTGCCCAGAGGTAAACACCCCAAATCCCTAGACGAGATGATTGAACCAGCAGCTCTAGTCAATGTTAGCGCACCTGACCTGCCCAAGTATGGAATCACTCTCCGCTTCGCAGGAGTGAGGCCATCTCCGACCTTGGCCTCTCAAACCGCCTTGGTTGTTATGCTAAGCCTGTCTGCTTGGTCCGAATGCTATAAAACCCTGACAATTTCTCCAGTTCGGGGAGACAGAGTTGAGGACCGTCCTCCTGTCTTCCTGAGGCTAGCTTTGCTAAATAAAAAGAGAATAAACTTGTTCTCTTCTCCAAATGTCTACTGATTGCCTCTGTGCGCCTAGAGTGAGGACCCAGTTTGGAAAGGCCATCCCAAGCCTCTCATGTGCTAATGTGCTCTGACCCGTGACAGAGAAGATATGATACGGCACTTAGCGTTTCCCAAGCTTAGTTCACCTTCCAGTCATTTTCTCCTGGTGTATCCATTAACATGCCACAAAATCATGCAGCTGGGAACTACAGGTATTTCTGAGCTCTCAGGAGAATTCTTTGTTTCAGATGACAGATAAGTAAAATTTTACATAGTCAAAAATAAAATACCTTGCAATTTTTCTCTAATAATGCTTGTCAAAAATTTAACTCAGTATTTTCTTCTTGTAACCTACTCAAAGGCATTTATTTACTGAAATATGCAGAAAAGCTTGACTCAAAGTCCTGTAAAAATTACTGAAAATAAAGCATTTAAATTCAATCACTTAAATAAACCAAGGGGCTTCCTTTATTATGTATAAACTAGAAATAAGAACCATTTTGATTCAACTCATACCATTTTATACATATTTTGGTGGTGTTTTTTGTTTGCTTTGTTTGCTTTGTGCATAGCACATTGTTAACCCTGAGTTATTGTTTAAAATGTACAGTGTCTGAGAAAAGTGTATTTGTATACTTTCATAAAATGAAATGAAATAATGTGTTTTTAAGCAAAATTTTGATGGGTGAGGTGAGTAATTTCAACATCCACTAAATGTTAAGATTATTTGGGGTACATGAAAAATTTCCTTAGACTATTAAGGAACCACATAATAAGTGATCTAAAATTACTTCCAAACAGGAATTATGTATTCACTGGCAATATTTGATTTATTGCAAATAAATTTTTAGATTTAAGGAAGTGCTAGAAAATATAATTGACAGGAGCTAAGTTTACTGTTTCCCTTCTTTTAAAAGTAGTTTTAGCTCTGGGGCCCTTTTATATTGGGAAATACAAAGCTAAGATGATAGGACTCCAACATTAATTTCTTAAACAGTTCCCTGATCGAATTGGATGAGATTGAAAGGTTTAATTTTCTTGTTTACTATGGAAAACCAGATTTGACTGCTAGAAGGGAAATTTGATCATACAAATCTCTCTGGTTGGTTCCAATTCAACAGCACAGGTGTGAAAGGTGTTATCACCCAAGGAAAATGTTCAAACAAAATAAAACAAAGTAACATGTAAATCATATTTTTTTCTATTTAAAGGACTACAATGATGATGAAAACTTAAACATCTGTTTTTGTCTCTTCATAACACAACACATGTAAGCAGCAGTGCTAGCTCCCATAGCACGCAGAGGGCAGTTTACCAAAGCTGAATCTAATCATCGTAAAGTCATGGGAAAATAGCATTTGTAAAACCGTAAAGATTATTTTCTTAAACAACTGAAGTTCCCAGAGAAGAATGTCTGGGAAGTAGAAAGAACTTAGTCTCATCTTACAGGTTTAGGGAGTTAGGAAGCCACACATGAAATGTGGAATGCAAGTGGGAGCCTTGCTGTGGGAGAAAGAGAACCCAGAGGTAGCGCAATGTGTCTACTCTTATATTCTCCAAACTTCCTACGGCATAAGATAACTTCATTTAAATTGTTATTAATTTGAAATTGTTTTTTTAAAAAAATTGAACTTGGGACAATTGTTGAGACTTTAGAATAAAGACCAGAAGCATGTAAAATCCAAATTTATGTGACTAGAAACCAACCTCAGTTAAATACTGATATGATGCCTTGTTTGATTTAGACAAATTTATGAATTTCTCCAGCAGGTTAAATGGGTGCTATAAATACTGTCGCAAATACTGGTTGTTTTATAATGCTGGTCACTGTGAACACTGCTATTGTCACAATAACAACCACAACAACATACATAAGACAACAACAACAGCCAACATTAAGTCACCATGTTTTCAGACATTGGACTAATTTATCACACTGTCTTCATGAGACGATGCATGCCTTCCCATTCTGATACTTTTGAAATCAGGATTCATCTTACAACAAACACATACATTTAATGAGTTTTTATCTCTTCCAAATGTGTTATTAGACCACTGCTACATCTTCTGATTCGAATTGAAAAGTATGGCGACATTAATTTTAAATAAAGAACAAAGAAGCAATCAGTTAGACGACTCAGGTAAAGAGAGGAATCATTTTAGTCGTTGGTCAATTGTCTGAATCCTAAAGGTAAAAAGCACCAGGATAGTGTTATCGCAGATGTAAAGAGACCTAAACGAAGAAAAACAATTTTTAAGCATTATTTTAACTTAAAAAACCACATCAGTCAGGAGGAAATATGTTGGAAATAGTGCTGATTCACTCCCTACTCTGCCAACCACATTCACGGCCAGAGGAAGACTCTCCGATGAAAAGTCCGTGAGTTCTCAGACACACCGGGGTGCACTGATGATGGCGAGTGTCCCAGTGTTAGTGCTGTCTGCATGCCTGCAAGAGGAAACAAGCTTTCCCTCTCCTTGCCGCGATTATCGAAAGCAGTTATTTTGGGGGGAAGAAAATTTAAAAGAGGTAGTAACTGGGCTTGTTAAGAAAATACACAGACTATAAACTAATGAGATATACACATTTTAAAAACATTTTAAACTATGAGAACTTCAGCGTTGGAATGAGTACTGACCTTCAAAGCAGCCTCTTGATCCTAATGCTGCTTCTGCATTTGGAACCACCCACAGGGCCCATCTGGGAACTGCCCACAGGGCCAGCTGTCCAGACACAGAAGGGCCTGTCGCCCTGGCCCCTGCTCGCATACCTGCTGTCGGGCGACCGAAGGAAAGGGGCGAGCCCACTGACCAGCCATGCCACTGTCTGCCTGGGGCCCCCCACAATCTTTCCCACTTCCAAAGCGGAATGCACCTTCCTCTTTTGGTGCCTTTGGAAGCTAAGTCAGCTCCGGGAGGACAGGACTTTAATTCAGTTTATCACTGCGTCCTCCAGGGCCAGAACCCCCCTCCCCCCCATACAGCGGACACTTGGTGAATTCTTGCTGAATAAGTGGATGCTGGAATGAAGGGCAGATATTCGGCCCCACTGAGGATACGGAAGAGAATCTACACTTACGTTCTACTGGTTTGCTGCCTGTAATTAATCGGAAAGATGAAGTCATGGCAGCATTATCTGTGCAAGGACATTGCCTCCCAGGGTGATCACTCTGAACAGGATTTGTGCATCTGGCATTGCTGTTTGGCTAACCACTTCCATTTCCTTACTGTCATCTCCACTGTTTCCATCCCAGGAGACTCTGCCTGGGTTCCAGGACAAAGTGGGCAAAATTAGGGGACAGGATAGCTGGATAGACAACCAGCTCAGAAGCAAACAAGCAAGCAAGCAAACAAACAACAATAAAACCTTTTCCTGGGAAACCAACTGTTTCCCCCACAGAGACTCTTAGTAAATTTGAAAACATTGGCAGATCAGATCGCAAACCCTTCATATACGATTGGTATAGGAACCAGATAACTGTCTGGCTACAAAAAATGTTTCAGAACATTTTAGAGCTGTTGCAGAAGAATTCCAGTCCATCTGGGAACAACACTGCATTTGTAAGAAATAATGTTATTCACAGTGGCAGTTTGGGAGCTATTGATCAGACACACTTCAAATAACTGGGGAGAGGACTAACTGGAATGCTGAAAATAGGCTAAAATCCAGGGGTGTCCATTTTCAGTAGCGTCAAGCAAGGAGGGTTTTAATGGTAGAAATCTTGGGCCAGTTCTGCAGATGACCTCCCAGAATGTGTGGGGCCCACGCCTCGTCCGTCCTGCTGGCCAGGAGCAGGGTTAGGTGGCCATTCGCCGTCCCGCAAGCCTGCAGAGTGGGAATGAAAGTCCATCCAGATGACCACTGTCTGCACGGTCAACTAAGCTAGCGTGGAAATGCAGTCATTCATTCATTCTACAAGTATTCACCAGGAGATTTCCGTATGCAGCTGTCTGCCAGACCCTGGAAGGAAGGAGATGAGGGGAGGAAAGAGGTGCTAAGACATGGCACCCCACTGTCAAAAAGCTTAAACCTGTTAGGGAAAGGATTCAAACATCAGTACGTGATTAAGGGGAGAAGAGTGACTGAAAGACAGAGGCAACAGTTCAGGAAAAATTAGCAGGAAGAAGGGAGATGAAAGTGAGCTTTCACTTGGGTCAGGGAAAGCTGCAGAGAGAAGTGAAATCCGAGCTGGGTGATTACACAACAGCAATAAACTAACTGGCCTGAGAGCCAGGGGCGGGGTATACTCTAGTCAATGCGGAGAAAGGTCTGCTGCACTCCTCAATCCTGCTGAAGCCAAAGCATGCACAGCTTCTCTCTCTACTGAGGAGAGAGATGCAGCAATCATTATCGCATCTACTTTTTGCTTAAGTCTTTTATTTGACATTTCCCTGTCCTTGATGAAAGTAGGTAATGGGTGAAGATGACTGTACATTTAGAAATAAATTCCATCCACCTACCTTCTTTATTTAGGAATGTCGCTTTCCATCCCTAAATTGAGATTTTCTTTCTAAGTAGGTAGGGCGTATGTAGATGTACCTGGGCAGCTGCGTGTGGCTATGTCCTCACTTATTTTTTGCAAATGTCAGGAAGAAAAGGCTACTAACTCCAGGATGCCCTGGTCACCTGGCCTTGCTCTTCCATCCTACTGTGTTCTCCACAGAGAAAAGAGTTCTTGTTTGTCCATACTGGTTGGTTGGTTTTAAGTTATAGAAAAGCACTTTCTCATTTAAGCACATAATACAACACGGTGAGTTTTCACGTTAGGGCTGGCAGAGGCCTGGGGGAACCTTTGGCAGCTTGCTCTCTGGGATCACATCTCGAGCCTCACAGGCTGGGCCAAGCACCTTTCCACATTTGGACACAGAGGTGCATGCACCGGCCTTGTAGGGAATAATGTTACAAGAACTTCGGCCAGGATGTCCCAAGCCTCCTGAGCCCATTGCACGGAAGGAACTCTGGGACTGGGCACTGCCTGCATTCCATAAGCAAGTAGACTCCAGGCTGGGGCCCACGCGGCCAGCATCGGAACTCACATCACCGTCCCAGGGACCAGTGAAGGTCAAGGACAAACTGGGTGAACTAACACTGTGTGGTCATTTATGAGAGCTTAAGTTCGAGTTAGCTGAGGAAAAGAGATCCAACGTACTGAAAGAAAGAAGAACAGCATTTTACCAGGCACAGGAGACAACAGTAGCCTAGGAATTCAGTAATGAAATAAGATATATTAAGAACAACTCGATACTTGACATGAGTTTCTGTGATAGCAGTCATGAAATAACTGGTAATTCCAAAATTTAAACTATGCTATTCATTACGCAAATAAAGAATAAATTTTTTTAAATGATGATACAAACATTTAAAGAAAAATTGTCAAATCTACCCACCCACATGAAACCTTTCGTCTATGGAAGAATAATGCTCTTTTGCTTAAAACAGAGGTCAGTAAAGACAGTGGCTTCTTCCACTGGAAGGCAAAGGATTTAATATCTCATTGGCTTGCAGCAGTACATGATAAAGCTTATTCATCTTCCAAAACGGAACTGTCTCATGTCAAGTAAAAACAGAATAATATTACAGGAATAACTGAGTTTCCAGTTTGGTAAGAAGTGACACAATGCTTGTTTAATAAATTATAATTAATTAATTAAAATTAATATAAATAAATTAATTTATATTAATCATTCTATAAATCTACACGAATGTGTAGTCAGTGTTACAAAATGAGATGCTAGCCTTCAAAATTACTGGCAAAACCTGGAAAGTTCACTTGGTAAAGGGAAAACATTCAATTAAAAACAATTCTGGGTAATTCAGATTGATTTCCCATATTGGTATAATCCTAAAAAGATTAGACACCTCTTTCAGTTTGGGTTGCATACTGCAACATGGAAACTACTAGTTAGTTCACTGGCATCTCAACAAGGTCTCGTGCTATTTTTATCATTGCTGGTTTTCTTTTAGGGACAGGCACAGTGGGAACTTCTCAGAGCACCCCTTGTCATTATGGCGCTCGGGCCTAAATGGAGACTCTGAACCATGCTGATGAAAGAACTGCAGACAGACTGCTCAGGGCCACACGGCATTAAGTGCTGACCTCTTTCTGCTTTTAATTTTGTTGAATTCTGCCTCCCTTACCCTGCGTCGGACTCACCTTTTGCTGGTTTATTTCTGGCTTCCTTCTCTTTATTTGGTTCTGTGTGGAAAGTACAAGCACATTTTTGAACGTGTCTTTGACAAAAAGCATTTTACTGTGTGGTGAGCACAGGGGGTGGGAAGAAATGAACGACAACAAAACAAATAATAAATGATGCTACATACCCAAGGATTAAGCTATACGTGAATTATGAATTTGAGATTTATAATTCAGATCTGTATTAAACTTTTAATGATAGCAATGAATAATTCCGAGCATTTTTGGAAAAAAGCACACTTGGACACATGCAATGGAGAGTTTGTTAAGACACACTTCGCCATGCTGGGACAGTGTCATAGTAGGGAAGAATGAGATTTACTACAGAATGCGATCACTTCATTTTAGATCCCCACTCGCTAAGAAGGTTTGACTGATACAGTGGTTCCCACTTCTAGATAATATTATAGAAGGAGCCAGGGTGTAAAGTATGTAATTGTACAATGTATGTAGTTTCAAATAAAATATTTGGGTGTGTACATATTAATCCGCGTTGGGACAAATGGTAATAAACTGCAATATGAAAGTGGTAACATCCGATTTTATCCACTGAGATCACAAGAATCATATTATTTCAGACATCAGCAAGGGGCATCTAACTTACGGTATATGTGAGAAAAGAATAGGTTTAAGCATGAATTTTCATGTTGTTTTTAGCTGATGAACACACATCCGAGCCGTTTTAGCAGCTTTGGAAGGAGAGATATTCTGACAGTAGACAGCCAGTGTCGTGCAATGAATATGAAATGTGGCATAATAAGGGAAATATTATAGTGACTAAGGCACAGCAACTGGTCTGAAGAGCAGGCTGGAAAGGCTTGTCTGCAATGGTCTGTAGGTACTTGGAGTACTCAGTGTTGGCAAAAGGAAATCTGTATGTGTATGGAGAAAACCTACCAAGGGAGAAGGAGAGCCTAAGAGGAATGTCGCACTTCTGCACTGGTTTCAAGATCTGGTCTGAAGAAAACTAAACTTGAGCTTGGCCTCTTTGAACGCACCTAGCACTGAGCCTGTTCACTCATTTTGACACATGGCAGTACTCTACACTATTCCAGGGTTTCAAATGTGTGAATCGTGTGTCCTTTACTGAATAAAGGGGCCCTGGCAGCAGTGAGAGTCCTGCCACCCCCCAAAATGATCTCCAGGGTGGAAGAGCTTCATAATCCCCTTATAAATTTTCGTGCAAAAAGACGATGAGAAACTCAGGTCTTATCAGCCCCTGGGTTTGCCAAGATGGCACCATCCCGCAGGGAACTCCACCATCCTGCTGAGCCCCGTATCATCCTGCCGTGCCCTGCACCCCAATTTCACTGTCAATTCAACTAACCTGTAGCTAATTGCATACTGCCTTGTGAGGCTCTTACAGTATTGCCTTACATTTTAACGTGGTGGGGTTCATTTTATTTGATTTTTCTTCAGTCTGTATTATATTTTCTACTTGGCTACAGGCACAGTGAAAAGGGGGAAGTGTTATTCAGCGTTCCCCCTATATGTTGGCACCCAGGTATCACAAGCACTTGGTGGCTGGCTGTGTATTTGGAAGGCTTAGAACACAGCTGTGCATGCGGCAAATGCCCAGTGAGCAATTCTTGGGTGCGGGCTGAGTCCTCCTGTTCAAGGAGGAAGAGGGATGGAGAGGATGTGCTGGGGTCTTCCTGGGAAAAAGCACAGGACTTCGGCTGCTTGCATTCGGGGCTCATTTGGCTGGGCCAGACAAAAGATCCTGGAAGGCAGTGTAGGGAGTTTAACAGTTCCAGGGACTTGTCCTCCTCCTAATCCCCTTCTCCCCCTCAGGTCTAGTGGGCGCCAGCACAGCTCCTCGTCCCCTGTGTGGCCGGGCACTGCCTCTCCTGCCTCTTATTTTCTTGCCACCTGGTGGATAAGGAGGCACCAAGAGCACAAGAAGCTCACGAGGTGTTGAGCCTCAGAGACCAGGAAGCCTTTCCTGAACCCCCGAGGAGTTTCCAGGGGTGCTAATGGTGACGTCGCCAAGTCGGGGAGGGGCTGCTGATCTCCTGGGCTGAGCTGGGAACTGCTTCCTGCACGCCCGGGAAAGAGCCCCGTGGGCGCTTCCCTCTGTGCCAAAGGCCCTGGGACTCATTCAGGCTCAGCATCCACGTGGGCACAGCGACAGCATTTGAATCAAGCCACGGGTTTTATAAGAACCAATCAGGTAATGTAATGAAGCGCCATCCAAGTCTGATAACAGGAAAGGGTTACTCCAACACAAGCCACTGTTTATTAATGTCACAAGTATACAAGTACGGTCATGCATCTTCTCAGTAGGAATTAGGGGAAAGCTCGCAGCTTCAGCGGAGGGCATCCTGCATTTGCAGCTGGAACTCGTGAGGCAGCGTCTCTACTCACCTTCCGGG
>PVIY010051707.1:0-15655 GCA_004026745.1 Myrmecophaga tridactyla | reverse complement strand
CACTGTTCTTTGGACCTTTGGAGTTTCAAAATAGATTTTCAGACAGTTCTTACCTGCTTAGTGGGGTGGGTTTTTTTGGGTTTTTTTTTTTTTTTGCTTTTTTTGTTTCTTAGTTTATTTTATTTTAGTGGAAGGGATGTGTCCTGGAGTTCCTTACTTCACCATCTCCCACAATACCCCCAAGTGTGAATTTTTCAGGAAGCCTGAAATCTTTGAAGATCTTACCCAAGACAAGGTTCACTAGTATATTTTCCACCATCTCCGACCTAGCAGGTAATATTAGAGAATGACGAACAACATTTTCTCCATCTGTCTGATTAGAAATATTCTCTTCCAACTTTGGGGCCTACCCTAATTTGTAGTATTATCTCTGCTTTATTTTTCAAATGTAATGACTTTATAAATACCTCACAGGCTATTGTGAGAATTAAATTAGATAGCAGATGTGAAAGTACTTTGAAAAGTTCAAAATGTTATAGAAATGTAAAGTTATTTGACAAGCTGTTACAATAATAGCAATCTAAGTGTGCTAATAGGTGCTGTTTTCTCATTATCGAAGCAGAATGGGATAGTAGATATAGCACCAGATTGAGTTATATCTTTTATGTTCAAATTCCAGCTCTGCCACTATCTAGCTGGTATGACCCTAGATGAGTCCCTCGCCCACTCCAGACCATGATGTTCACAATTAGTAAAGTGAGGAAATGGAATGAAAGGATTTCTAAGGTCCTTTTGAACCCTAAATAAAAGCTCTTGTTGATACTCTTTCCAACACAACTTCTCAATTATTGGAGGAAGGAAAACTAATAAAGTACATGTATTGAAGTCCTTTAGAAAACTGCTTTAAAACAAGCACAATACTTATTTTAGGATTAACTCCACTCCAGCCACTTCAATCTGTTTGCAGCCATCTGGACATGCTTCCTTGAACTTGTCTGCATTTGCACACAGGGCTTTCTCTGCTTGGAGCAATGCCCCCCATCTCCTTGGTGAAGTCTTCCTTGATATCTGTAGTTATACATCGGGGCCACCTCCTCAGTGTTCCTACAGCTCTTTGTGCTGCTTCAGCATATGCCCACCATCATTGTTGTCATTTACATAATTGCCATCTTACTGGGTATCCACTTCCCTCTGGGTTGGGGTCCATCCTATAAAACTTAATGCAACATCTCTAATGCAAGAAACAAGAGTTCTGCATGGTGGGCTGAATTCTTTTTACACCACAGATTAAGAAACTGAACCCCAGGGAAGCCAAATATTTTGCCCAAATTCTCAGAGAGAAATAAAACTAGATATCACATTCACATCTGTGTTACAGCAAATTCCTGATTTTCACTAATTCATAAGTCCTCATGACCGCTTCCTGTATCAGAAATTATCATACTGTAAAACTTTAATTACTTGTTTGTCTCTCTTCTAGATTGTGAACTCCTTGGTGGTTGAGATTACTTCCTCTTTTTTGTGTTCCTACTACCTAAGAGAATACCTGGAACATAGAAGACTCTCAATAAATATTTGTTTATCAGATATATGGCCTTTTATTCTGAGTATTAGATTTAACACATGATTCTCTATAATGACATTTTAGGCTCAAGTACTCTTAAACCTATAAATTAAGTAGGATGAGATTCCTTGAAGGCTGAGCTATTCTAAGAACATTCTCAAAAGTTGTGAAATAAATCCCTTAAAGTATCAAAATCACCATACACTAGCTTATAAAGCAACATTTTTACAATCAAATGTCTTGCTATAATATACAGAACCATAAGATATAAGTTGTCAGTGTAGCAATGAATCCAAAAGAGGTCATTTCTTCTCCCATAAGAACTCTCCACTCAAAGAGCTGCCAAGCTGATGTGAATTTTTCCTGACAGAGGCTGCCAATGAAGCAACCTCCCTTTCAGAAACAGGGAAGAAATAACAGGAAATCATTATTGGCAAAAAGCTTGCTGACATGAGGAATGTTACATGGTTAGTTTGGGGTTATGGTGGGGTACCGTTTACAGTAATGCCAAAGTAAAGGAATCATCATATCTACAAAATAATATTTCCATGCCCACCACATAACTTCCAGCCAGATGTTGCCCCAAGGGCATTTGGCTTTGATGACCAGTCTAAAAGAGCAGAGGCTCCCTCCTTTCTATTGTTGAGCCCCTGGTTGCTGATTTCATGAATCAAGACACAAGTTTGGGGGCAGGATCACAGCCAGCCCAGTGTTAAATTTCAAGATAAGTGAGAGGTCACTGTTTAATTTCAAGATGAGTACCAAGTGCATGCTAATGAAGAGAGAAGCCACCTGGCAGCATTTAAGTGGAATCTCCAGAATGCAGTTACGTTCTGACTGCAGGCTGGTGAGAGAATGCTTAGGATTCCAGCATAAAAGACCGCATGACAGGTGAAGATGAAATTGTCCCCACCACCTCCTCCAGAAACTACAGATTTTCTGCCCCTTTCATCTTCCAGACACATGACCAGTCAGGTACCTCTAGGGGGTTTCCATAGAATATGCCACTCTGAAATGTTATAGTCAGGTGGTAGAGTGAGGATGTCAGACAAGTGTAAGCTGGCTTCCGGTTGTACATTGATGCTCAAGTTTCAGTTATTCACTGGAGCTTCCAGTTACCCCTCTTTCACTGAGGCACAATGTGAAAGAACAATGGCTCTTTAAATACATACATATAATTTTTCATACAGAAAAATGATTATCGAGGTTCAAAGAAAACTAACATCATTCCTGACAGTCATCTGTCAAGTGAAAAAATCATATACATAAGAAAAAATAGCTGTGATATGAAGAATTACCTGAGATATTTCATGGATCTTATGATTCCCATCTTCAGGTTGCTTATAATTTAGTGAGAGGAGACATATTTTATGCTTCTATAGTGTTGGGCATAAAGGAGTTTAATAGATATATGGTTGATTAAATAACAACAAATAATAGTACTCTGCCTGCCACTAATTTATCCCTTTTATTGCCTCACTTATAAATTAATATGGTTTGTATTTATTTGTCTACTTTCAGGATGTGTTTAAAACTTGTTAGGGCTACTTTTACCAGTCACCTGCTGCATATCAATCGGAATATTTACTAAGTGCAATCTATGTGCTCAGCACTGCCCAAAGCTGTAGCAAATATGCGCAAAAGGCATGATTCCTACCCTTGAGACTGGAGAGACATTAGATGCACAGAAGAAAACAAGAGAGAGAGAGAACAATGCAAGAACAGGTAATTATGCTGTACAACTATAAAAGAATAAGAAAATATATTGTCATTATTTAAAGCCATGAACACACAGGAATTTTATGAAAAAAAATCTTAAGCTAAAGCTTTCTAGTGAAAGTCTCTTTGCTAGTAAATTATTCTAAATCCTTCAATAGAGCATCTTTCTTCTTAAAAATTTTTATCCATAGGTGCCTCTTCCTCTCATACATCAAAAATTAAGGCACTCCCAAGGCTTAGCTTCAAGACTCCATTTGTTTCTATCTCTCCTCCTCTCTCTAAAGGAATAATTCCAATCACTACCTGCAACTATTCCAAATCATTGCTTAGACATGACCCACCTATCCTTTTTCTCAAGCTCTCAAGTTTCTTCTGAACATTTTCACTCAATCGTCCAAGAATGCTTTCAAAGTTAACATGTCTGAAGTCAGTCTTGCCATCTTCCTCTCTATAAGAGTTCCACCTTCTTCACCTTGATATTTCTATCAGCTCTGTCATCTAAGACATTTTTAATCCCATCCATGCATCCTCTATCTGTATTTCTCATATAGTTCATCTCCTTTCTATTGACTCAGCCATCATTCTTGTTCACTCAAACTTCATTCACTAAAAACATACTCCTAACTAGTCTTTCTACCTCCACCTTTCTGCCTCTCTCACCCATGTGTTTCTTCAGTTTTCCAACTTTCACAAAAACTCATCACTTGTGATATGGCACCAAGAGAGGCAATTGGATGTACTGGAAAAAACACATGCCTTAAACCTTGAAATCATGTAGCACTGAGTTCAGATTTCAGCCCCAACATCATTATATGCCTTTTAAAATCTTGGAGATTATCTGTTCTGATCTATAAACTGGGAGAAACACTACCTATCTAGTAATATTGTCAGAATTTAAATGAGATAATACACAAAAACCTAGCATAAAATAGCAACTCCTACTATAACAATTATTATTATTATTATTATTATATTTAGTGTGAGATATTCAAAGCCCTCCATGACATAGCTTCAATCTACAAACCAAAAATTTCAAGCTTCCTATTTCTGCTTATACAATTTGAAATAAACAAAATCTCTTCCCCTAACATTTCTGTCCACTAAAACAAATGTAATTTATTCTTTAAGACACTGTTCTCATCACTCACTTCCTCGATGAAGTTTCTGTACCCACCCTAATCCAAAGTGTGCCTTCCCATCAAATGATTGGATTATCTTGTATTTATTTTCTATACTAGCTTTTTTTCTTAATTTAAACACAGACCAGCCTCTTACACAGTCTTACTTTTTAAATCATAGTCAATGAATGTTACTATTTTGGCTCTTCAAATAGGATATAAAGTCTATGAATGTAGGGAATCTCATTTGTACCCATAAACCCAGTGCTGTGCTCAGAGTAAGCAATTAACAAATATTTGTTGAATTGATAAATAAATAAAGGACTGCACTAATAAAACAGAGAAGCAAGAACTGGCACAAGAGTTAATGGAAGTCAGAGTCATATTTTGGTGAGATCTGGCTAAGAAAAGACAGAGGGGCATGATAAAAGTGGCAAGTAGAGAAGTCTGATTATATGTATGCTACCTACTATGGATTACGGCTGAGGAGCTGAGAAGCAGAGACATTAGATAGGAGTAACTATTAAAAGCTAGAGGAAGAAAATTCAGTCTGGCATAATGGAAACATGGAATAAAAGGTAATTGGAGAATCCAGTCAACATGAATTAATAAATATATTTCGAAGTATATCCAAAATATGGGTCAATGTTTCAAGACTAGAGAAAGCAGAGAACATTAAATATTAAACGGAGTAATTTTTAAGATATAAGGAAACAAAATCTAAAGACAATCTGTACAGAATTAGGACTAATTTTTGTATATAATAAGTTTAGAGGGTATTTTTGAGCTTCCAAATATGGAGATTCAGAGACTACATAGTGTATCTGAAATGAGAACACTCATGAACGTTCAGTAAAGAATGAGAAAATCTCCAACAGTTGGAACCACCTATCCTTCTAACACTGCTTTGGCGAACTGCATAATCTTTTACTTGTTCAGCTATGTGATAGGAGAGCACCTCTAACCTTCTTTATTTGGTTACCAAGTTAGACTTTGATATCAGTAGCCTGGAAAACCCTAGAGGACAGATAATGTGAATACATAGTATCATTGCCAGATGTAGTCCTCTCTTTTTTCGACTTTCTGTACCCTATTCCACTAAAGTTCTAAACTGGGGAACGAGAAGGGAGGTATCTTGGCTACTTTTGACTAAGACAAAGTAAGAGGGGTTGAATTTACCCTTTTACAAAAATAGGAACAAAATATGTGAAACAATGGCTTACAAACACTAGACATCAAATGATAAAGGATAGTGATCTCCAAGAAAAGGGAATTAATGTAAGGTGAACCTTACAACTGCTCCAGCTTTACTGCCGGGTAAAAGTTACCAGACTATGGCACAAGGACGGGATCCCAGGCAGAGCCCTACACATCTTCTGAGTTGAAGAATCAGAGCCAAGTTTCCCAGGACATCAAAGCAACCACAGTTCCTAAGACAGGGTTATCATGGAGGGGAGTTCTTCACAGAGATCTACAGAGGATAACCCTGCTCAGTGTATGTGTGAGGAAATCACCCAAAGCTGAGGAAAGGACTATCCAAAAGTATGAGAGGAAACAGTGCCTGAGCTTGAACAGATGCAGCAACATTGCCTGCTTACAACATCGTGATTGAAAAACCTCATGATCCATGGGTCATTGAGAGAATATTCAGAAAGGTCTTGACTATGTAATGGGGGAATAGTAAGACTCTGGCTTCATCTAACAAGTCTTAAAAGTGAGAACTGAAGTGATCAAACCATTTTCAAGTAACTCATCAGCATCCCAGAATAATAACCATAAAGGGCTGAGGTAGCTATAGTGATATTGGACACAATACACTTTAAATGCAGAACTGTTATAAAAGACAAGGATGCTACATGTTAATAAAAGGGTCAATCCACCAAGAAGAAATATAAATCATAAATACTTACGCACCTAACCACAGTGCCCTAAAGTACATGAAGAGACAAACACCAGAAAAACTGAAGGGTGAAATAGACAGCTCTACACTGTGAGTTGGAGACTTCAATTCACCACTCCCATCAGATAGAATATCTAAATAGAGGATCAATACATAAACAGAGAACTTCAATAGTATGATAAATGAACTAGGCCTAACAGAAATATAGGGAATACCTACCCCAAAATAGCAGTATGTACACTCTTCTCAAGTGTTCATGGATCATCGTCCAGGATAGGCTGCATGTTAGGTCATAAAACAAGTCTCCACAAATTGAAAAATATTGAAATTATACAAAACACTTCATCTGGCCATAATGATATGAAAATCAATAACAGGCAAAGAACTGGAAACTTCACAAATACATGGAATTTAACACACTCCTAAACAATCAGTGGGTCAAAGAAGAAATTGCAGGAGAAACAGTAAATATCTCAAGATGAATGAGAAAGAGAACACAATGCGTCACAACTTATCAAAACAACAAACACAGGGTTGAGAGGGAAATTTGTAGCCTAAGACACCTATATTAAAAAAGAAGAAAGAGTTAAAATCAAAGACCTAACTGCACACCTGGAGGAAATAGTAAATAAACAGCAAACTAATCCCAAAGCAAGCACAAAGAAAGAAATTGCAAAGTTTTGAGCAGAAATTAATGAAATTGAGAATAAAAAAAACAATAGAGAAAATTAACAAAACCAAAAGTTGGTTCTTTGAGAATAGCAATAAAATCGACAAACCCTTAGCTAAACTGACGAAGAAGAAAAGAAAGTGATGCAAAAAATAAAATCAGAAATGAGAGGGAAGAAATTACTACCGACCCCACAAAAATAAAAAATATCATGACAGGATATTATCAACAACTGTATGCCAACAAATTAGAAAACTTAGATGAAATACACAAATTCCTAAAAACACCCAAACAAACTACACTGACTCTAAAATAAATATAAGGCCTCAACAGACCAATTACCAATAAAGAGATTGCATCAGTAATCAAAAACCTCCCAACAAATAAAAGCCCAGGACCGTGGCTTCATAGGTAAATTCTACCAATCATTCCAAGAAGAATTAATACCAATCCTGTTCAAATTCTTCCTAAAAAATGATGAGAAGAGAACACTACCTAATTCATTCTATGAGGTCAATATCACCATAATACCAAAGTCAGATAAAGACATCATAAGAAAAGAAAAATATAGACCAATATCTCCTAGGACTGTAGATGCAAAAATCCTCAACAAATACTAGCAAATTGAATCCAATAGCTAATTAAATGAAGCACACACTATGATCAAGTGGGTATTATCTCAGGTATACAAGGGTGGTCCAACACAAGAAAATCAATCAGTGTAAACACATGAACAAATTGAAGAGGAAAATCAAATGATCTTGATTAACACAGAGAAGGTATTTGACAACTTGATAAAAACACTTTGAAAAATAGGAATAGAAGGAAACTTCCTCAGCATGATAGAGAGTATATAGAAACTCCCACTGTGCTCAATGATGAAATACTGAAAGCATTCCCTCTAGTACTGGGAACAGGACAAGGATGCCCATTGTTACCACTGTTGCTCAACATTGGGCTAGGAGTTCCAGCTAGCAGTTAGGCAAAAGAAAAAAAAAGAAATATAAGGCATCCAAATTGGAAAGGAAGAAGTAAAGCTTTCACAATTTTCAGATGACATAATCTGATATACAGAAAATCCAGAAAAATCTACAACAAAGCTACTAAAGCTAATAAACAAGTTCAACAAAGTGGCAAGATACAATATAAACATGGAAAAATCGGTAGCATCTCTACACATTCGTAATGAGCAATCTGAGGAGGAAAGCAAAGAAAATTTTCCACTTACAATAGCAACTAAGAGATCAAATATCTAGGAATAAATTTAAATAAGGATATAAAGGCCTTGTACACAGAAAACTACAAAGCCTTGCTAAAATACATCAAAGAAGACCTAAATAAATGGAAAGGCCTTCTTACTCATGGAATGGAAGACTGATTATCATTAAGATGACGGTTCTAACCAAATTGATTTACAGATTCAATGCAATCCCAATCAAAATTCCAACAGTCTACTTTGCAAAAATGGAAAAACCAATTATTGAATTTATTTGAAAAGCTGAGGGGTTCCAAATAGCTAAAAACATCTTGAAAAGGAAGAGCAAAGTTGGAGGACTCGCTTTCTAACTTAAAAGCATATTAAAAGCTACAATAGTCAAAGCAGTTGGTACCGGCATAAAGGTAGTTATATTGATCAATGGAATTGAACTGAGAGTTCAGAAATAGACCTCACATCTATAGTCAATTGATTTTTGACAAGGCTGTCAAATCTATTCACCTGGGATAGACTGGTCTCTTAAATAAATGTTCCTGGGTAAACTGGCTATCTGTATCCAAAAGGAGACCTCTATCTCATACCTTATACAAAAACTAACTCAAAAAAATCTAATCACTGGAAGGCTTTTAAGAAGGATTCAGAAGAGACTCTCTTCCTACTTCAGCGACAAAGCTCTCCTGTGGAGTTTGTCCAGACCCTTTCTCAGAGTCGTCAGCTTCACAGCCTGCCCTACAAATTTTGGACTCTTTCACTCCCATGGTTGTCCAGCCAGCCTCTCCCAAAAGTCTGTTGAGGAACTTCATTGGAGTTACCAGCTTGTGGTCTTCCCTACACACCTTGGACTCTTACATTCCCACAGTTGCCCAGCCAGCCTCTCCTAAGAGTTCATCAAGTTACCAGCTTGGACTCATGTTCCCACAGTTACATAAGACACTTTTTTTTTTGCATGGGCAGGCACCAGGAATCAAACCCGGGTCTCTGACATGGCAGGCAAGAGTTCTGCCACTGAGCCTCCATTGCACAGCCTGAGACACTTTTATAAATTTTATATCTACGAATATCTCCTGCTAATTCTGTTTCTCTAGAGAACCCTAGCTAATACACCTAGGAAGCTAAGTATAAAATTGCCATATGAGTCAGCAATCTTCCTACTAGACGTATGCATAGAAAAACTGAAAGCAGGGATTTGAACAGACATTTTCACACTGATGTTCATAGCAGCATTATTCACAGTAGCCGTAAGATGGAAGCAACCCAAGTGTCCATAAGCCAATGAATGGATGAACAAAATGTGGTATACACATACAATGGAAAATTATTCAACTGTAAAAGCGAATGAAGTCTTGATGCACGCAACAACATGGATGAATCTTGATGACATTATGTTGGATGAAATAAGCCAGACACAAAAGAAAAATATTGTGTCATCTCACTGGTATGAACTAATTATAATTAGCAAGCTTGTGGTGTTATCATCTAGAATATAGGCTACCAAGTGATAGAGTACAGTTAGAAAATGGGGAATTGCACAGAATTTCTACTTAGGCTGAGGGTAAAAGTTTGGAAATGGTCAATGGTAATGGAACACATTACTGTGAGTGGAATCAGCAGCACTGAACTATATAGGCAAATGTGGTTAGAAGAGGAAACTTTAGGATGAATATATTACTAGAATAAAATTAAAAGATAAAAACATAATTCTTGCCCGCCATACCGGAGACCCAGGTTCAATTTCCAAAGCCTGCCCATGCCAAAAAAAAAAAAAAAAGTGAGATTATTAAGGCAGGTGATGGTGGCACAGTGGCAGAGTTCTTGCCTGCTGTGCCAGAGACCCGGGTTCAATTCCCGGTGCCTCCATACAAAAAAAAAAAAAGCATATGACTGTACAGCACAGAGAACCCCATTTTAGATGATGGACTATAGTTAATAATAGAAGTATAAGAATGTTCTTTCATAGGTAATAACAAGTATATGGCAAAGTGGTAATAATAGAGTGGTTATAATTTAAAAAGTACACCTAATGTAAATAATGGATGATACATAGAACTATTTTAATACTCTTTCATAATTTGTAACAAAAATAACCACTGTTAAAAAAATAGTAAGACAATTATTTTTAAAGTACTATCATCAGTGGTAACAATTGTTCCACACCAATGCAATGTGTTTCGATTTGCTAAAGTGCCAGAATGCAATATACCAGAAATGGGTTGGCTTTTAACAATGAGGATTTATTAACTTACTATTTACAGTTTTTAGATCTTGAAAATGAGATGTCCAACTCAAGAGGTCAAATTCTCTGAAGACATGCTGCTAGCATCTGAGACACCTCTGTCACATAGGAAGGCACATGCTTGGTCCTTCTCTACTGGGTTTCATTGCTTTCTGCTTTTAGCTTCAGTGGCTTCCTCTCTGAGTTTCTATGGGTCCTCTCTTAGCTTCTCTGGAGCTTTTCTCTAGAAGCTTCTCTTAATTTCATCTCTCTTAAAGGACTCTTGGGAAAGGATTAAAATCCACCTCGGGGCAACTCCTCAATTGAAATAACCTAATCAAAAAGTCCCACCTATGGCAGGTCTGTACCCACAGGAATGGATTAAAAGAACGTGGTCTTTTCTGGGGTACACAACAGCTTCAAAGCATCACACAAAGTGTTGGTGGTGGGGTGGTATTGGAAACCTGTATTTTATGAATGATTGCTTTTTAAATTCATAACTTCTCCAATAAAAATTATATATATAGGCACTATATATATATGTGTGTGTGTATGAAGACAAAAATATTTAGTACACAACAAAGTAAAAGTCACAATGTGTAGCATGTAAAAAACAGAAAAATATCATCCAGAATGAGGAGAAAAAATAATCAATTAAAATCTACCCTGAATGGACACAGATGTTAGCATTAGCAGACAAAATCATTGAAAGAGTTGTTGTAATTGTGATTCGTATGTTCAAAAAGTTAAGTAGAGATATGGAAGATATAAAAACACCCAAATAGAACTTGTAAGGTGAAAGCTGTGTGAGATGAAAAATAGCCTTGATGGGATTTCAGACATTTTAGAGAAAAGACTAGTGAATTTAAAGATACAATGATAGAAGCTAACCAAAATGAAACACAGAGAGAAAAAAATGATTTTGAAAAATGAAAAAAGCATCAGTGAGCTGTTGGATACCTTCAAGCAGTAATATATGTAGATAATTGGAGACTCTGAAAGAGGAAATACAGAAAAAAATAATTTGACATAAAAGTGGCCAAAATGCTCTAAATTTGATAAAAATTATAAACACACATAACCAATATATTAGACTAATCCCAAGAACAAGAAACATGGAGATCACTATACAAAAGAATGTTATAATCAAATTTCTTAAAACCAATAATAAAGAAAAAAATATCAAAGATTTTTTAGATATGAACAAACAACTCCAAAGTTTATAGGAAAAGGCAAAAAGACAAGCATAGCTGAAGCAATTTTGTAAAAGATTAAAGTGGGAAGTTATCACTCAAGCTAATATTAAGACTTAGTATATAATCATAATGATCAAGGCCAACATAAATATGCAGAACCGAATTTTGACAAATGAGGCAAAAGCAATTCAATGGAGAAAGGATAATCTTTTCAACTGTTCAGTGTCACTTAAACAATTAGGCATACGTAGGCAAAAAAATAAACTTCAACCTAAACCTTACACCACATACAAAAATTATTTTAAATGGATGGTGGATTTAAATGTAAAGCATAAATCATAAAAAAAGTTTTAGAAAAAAACACAGAAAATCTTTGGGAGCTAGGTCTTGGCAAAGAGTTCTTAAACATGGCACCATACTTATGAAACATAAAAGAAAAAAATTGTAAATTGGACTTCATCTAAATTTTAAAACTTTAGTGCTTTGCAAAACCCTGTTAAAAGGATGACAAGATGAGCTACAAGCATGGAGAAAATATTCAAAAACCATATAGCTGACAAACATCTTGTATCTAGAATATATGAAGAATTCCCAAAACTCAACAGTATAAAAACACACAATCCAATTAGAAAATGAGCAAAAGATTTGTACGTGAATCTTCGTAGCAGCTTTATTTGTAATAGCCCCAAACTTGAAAAAAAAATCTAAATATCCATTAACAGTTGAACAAATTGCATTACACTCATACAATGGAATACTACCCACAATCAGAAAGAATGAACTATTAATACATGAAGCAACATCGATGAACCCAAAAATAATTATGCTGGGTGAAAGTAGCCAGTGAAAAGCAAGAACATATTTTTCAATTCCATTTATACATCTATAACGACAGGAAGCAGATTGCAAGGGTTTGAGAGTAGAGCCCTGAAGGATTGGTAGTAGGAATACAAAGGAGCATCAGGAAACTTTTGAATGCATTGTCTAGATTGTGATGATAGTTTCATGAGTGCATATGTATGTTACGTACCAAATTAAGTAGTTTAAGTATGTACAATTTATTGGATGCCACATATCTCAAGAATACTGTTAATATAAACAATGTTACTTTGTTTTCATGCAATACTGTTATGAAGATGTCTCAGAATTATAACTCTAACTCAGTCTTATTGCTTGTACTACAGGTCCATAAACCCATCTGTTTACTCAACATCTGCATGTGGATTTTAACTGATATTTTAAACTCAAACTGTTCAAAGTGAGCTACCAATCTCCCCTGTCCTCAAATATGACTCAATTGTATTCATCTCATCTTAACAAATGGCAACTTCATTCTTCCAATTATTGACCAAATCATCATATTCTTTTCTCTTTACCTCACAATTTATAATCTGTCAGTCATCAAACATGTTTACACCACCTGTAAGTAATAGTGATGTACTATAGATGAATTTGATTGAAAGTGGTTATTTAAAGTCATGTACATAATAAGTTCTTGCATGAACTACTACAACTATAAAAAAATAATAGAAATAGAAGGGTATATGGGAAAAAACATAGCTATATGTTTTACATATTGTTAACTAATATTTTAGTATTCTTTAATAGTAACAAATTTACTGTGTCAATATTATAGGTCAGCAATACGGGGGATAAAAAGTACACAAGGATTTGGGTTTTAGTTTTTATTCTTATTTCTATTCTGGAGTAATGAAAATGTTCTAAAATTGATTGTGGGAATGTATTCACAACTATATAATGATACTCAGAGCCAAGGATTGTATAATTTAGATGGTTTGTGTAATGTGTGAATATATCTCGATAAAATTGGGAAAAAAATTACCCAGAGTCTGCCCCACTTATTGCCACTTCCACTAATACCAACCTCGTCAGAGCCACCATCATTATTGCAACCACCAGCTAGTTTCCTTGCCTCTGCTCCTGCTTCCACATCCTTTGCTCTCATCACAGAACTAATCCTTTCATAAGGTATCAGATTCATCAATTCCTCTGCTCAAAAGATGTCCAATGGCTCTCCAACTTACACAGGTTGAAAATGAAAGTCCTTTCAATATCCAGTATGATTTGCCAAGCCCCTGTTTCTCTCTAGTTTCATCTGTTTTTACTTTTCCACAACTCATTTTACTCCCACACTGCTATTCATCAAATAAGCCCGACATGCCTCTACCTCAAGGACTTTGCACTAGCAATTTCCTGTTCCTGGAATGCTTTTCTCTTAAATATCTGCGTGGTGCCAAGTGCTCAGCAATTCCTAAACAGCTACATGGCAGCTTGGCTGACCTGCCATAGTTTCATAAATTTGGTTGGTGGGGAAATAACAAGCCCAAATGGATTAGACAGCTTATTTCTCACAGCACAGCAGGCAGTGTGAGCTTCATGCAAGCTCCCCCTGCCCTTCTAAGTTCCATGAGGGAGATATGGGGCAGCCTCAGGTAGATGCTGTGCATACAGGCCTGTCATGCTGAAGGACACTCAGCTTAGGAGAACTTTAGGCTTACAAAAGGGCGCTAGAAAATTTGCCCCTCTTCCCCTCCAGAGAGAGATATTATCGTATTACTCTGGAAAAGAGAAAAGAGGGAAACTTACCACCCTGAACTGTCTCTGAGGAAGGAGATGTCTCCAACTTTATTATACTTTATTTTATTGATAATAAACAAATCTATTCCTGACCTGTGATAGCCAATTGCTATTCTAGCACCATTGAAAATATAGTCCAAGATATACAGAAACACCGTATAGAATTCTCTTTCAACATATGGCTCCCTCTTCTTTTTCTTTTGAGTCTTTATACGAGTATAAACTTTTTTAGTGAGGCTAACTTTAAACATTCTATTTACTGGTGCAATAAGCCCCTAGTACTCTACATCCTCCTGTGTTATTTTATTCCAGAGTACTCATCAATTGCTTCAAAACATATGCATATTTATTGCCTGCCTCCTTCTACTTGGAGAATGTACATTCCATGAGGGCAGGATTTTTACATTTTATTTGTTACTATACCCCAGTATCTACAACTGTATCTGACACCTAATACTTTCTAATATTTCTCAGAGACTAAAGCATCAAGGAAATTAAATTACTTTTCTTTACAATACTTTATGAAGATTTCAGCCTTTGGAAAACTGAACCCTTAAATCAAAGGTTACAGCAGATATGTAAGGGGAAAACATTACCAAAATCTGGAGGCCATATCTCCCTTCAAGAGAACTTACTGCATGTGTGATGGTTTGAATGCTTTATGGACCCCAGAAAAGTATGTTCCTAAATTAATCCACTCCTGTGCACCCCTATTGTGGGTGGGACCTTTGGGTTAGGTTATTTCCATTGATATGTGACCCTTCCTATCCAAGGTGGGTCTTAATCCTTTTACTGGAGTCCTTTATAAGAACATAAATGCCCCCAGAAAAGCTAAGAGCTGAATTAAGACATGCTCATGGGGAAAAGCCCCAAAAGAAGCAGAGAGACAAGGACATGCTGAGAGAAGTTTAAAGGAAAAAACAGATGGAGGAGGCAGAAGCTAAAGCAACAAAACCTAGGAGAGAAGTACCAGCAGACAGCAGTCATGCACATCGCCATGTGACAGACAGAGGAGTGCCAGGTATCATCCTGTTGATGACTTAATTTGAACATTTTTCATAGCCTCAGAAACTATATCTTATAAGTTCATAAATCCCCATTGTAGAAGCCAACCCATTCCTGATATATTACATTCAGGCAGGGTTCTAGTTTGCTAGCTGTCAGAATGCAATATACCAGAAACAAAATGGCTTTTAAAAGGGGAGTTTAATAAGTTGCTAGTTTACAGTTCTAAGGCCAAGAAAATGTCCCAATTAAAGCAAGTCTATAGAAACAGCCAATCACAGGCATCCAGAGAAAGACACCTTGGTTCAAGAAGGCGGATGAAACTCAGCATCAAGGGATTGAGAAAAACCCTAGAATGAGCTGAGAATTAACATCAAGGGATTGAGAGAACCTTCTCGACCAAAAGGGGGAAGAGTGAAATGAGACAAAGTGTCAATGGCTGAGAGATTCCAAACAGAGTCGAGAGGTTATCCTGGAGGTTATTCTTATGCATTAAGTAGATATCACCTTGTTGTTC
>PVIY010051706.1:0-15551 GCA_004026745.1 Myrmecophaga tridactyla | reverse complement strand
GAAGGAAGGAAGGAAGGAAGGAAGGAAGGAAGGAAGGAAGGAAGGAAGGAAGGAAGGAAGGAAAGAAAGAAAGAAAGAAAGAAAGAAAGAAAGAAAGAAAGAAAGAAAGAAAGAAAGAAAGAAAGAAAGAAAGAAAGAAAGAAAGAAAGAAAGAAAGAAAGAAAGAAAGAAAGAAAGAAAGAAAGAAAGAAAGACACAGACGGGTTCAGGGGGTCTGAAGCTTAACTTTAACAAACAACACACAACTTTATTCTTATCCAGATCCTGCTTATATGCTGCAGGGTGACAAAAGGCATGCATGTATTTCTTGAGGGAACAGAGAGCTTATCTTTCAGTGCTCTCTTCCTTCATACTTAACATTACCATTTGGGGTAAACATTCTCTTCCTCCCAGACTGCTCTATATAGCAATCTCCACAGTTTACTGCTGCCATCCTGAGGCAGCTGCTCCTAACAAATTCTGCAGGTCTTGTTTTAACCCTTGGCTCCTACAGGTTACTCATCAGTTTTTTTTCTATAAGAACCAACTTTTGGTTTTATTGATTCTTTCTATTGCTTTTTTCTTCTTCCATTCATTTACCTCTGCTTTATTCTTTGTTATTTGTCTTCTTCTGTTTACTTTGGCGTTAGTTTACTTTTCTTTCTCAAGTTCCTCCAGGTGAGCTGTTTAGTTCTCAATTTTTGCTTTCTTTTTTTTTAATATAGACATTTAGGGCAATAAATTTCCCTATCAGCTTAGCCTTTGCTGCATTTCATACATTATGATAAGTTGTATTCTCATTTTCATTCATCTCCAGGTAGCTATTGATTTCTCTAGCCATTTCTTCTTTCACCCACTTCTTGTTTAAGAGTGTGTTATTTAATCTCCATATATTTGTGAGTGTTCTCATTCTTTGGTGGTTATTGAGATCCAGCTTAATCTCATTGTGATCAGAGAAAGTGTTTTGAATAATTTCAATGTTTATAAATTTATAAACACCTGTCTGGTTCCCCAGCATATCATCTGTCCTGGAGAATGTTCCATATGCACCAGAGAAGAATGTAGATCCCTGTGTTTTGGGGTGTAATGCCCTATATATGTCTCTTATATATGTCTAATTCATTTATCAGGTCATTTAACTTCTCTATTTCTTTGTTGATATTCTGTCTGTTGTTCTATAGAGGAGAGTGGTGTATTGAAGTACCCTACTATTGTTATTGAGTCATCTATCACTATTTTCAGTTTTGCCAATGTCTGTCTGATGTAGTTTGGAGCTCCTTGATTGGGAGAATAAACATTTATGATTGTTATATCTTCTTGGTGAATTGATACTTTAATTAATATATAGTGTCCTTCTTTGCCTCTTATGATGTCTTTACATTTAAAGTCTGTTTTGTCCAATATTAGTATAGCAATTACTGTTTTATTTTGGTTACAACTTGCATGGAAAATCCTTTTCCATTTTTTCATTTTCAATCTATTTGTACCCTTGTGTATAAGATAAGTCTCTTGTAATCACCATATAGCTGGATTGTATTTCTTAATCCATTCTGTCAATCTGTATCTTTTAATTAGTTTGTTTAATCTGATAACATTTAAAGTTATTACCGAGAAAGCATTTCTTGAATCCAGCATCTTATCTTTTCAATTTTATTTGTCAGATCTATATATTCTTTTCCCTCTTTCTCTTTTTATACTTTAAGTTGCCCTTATAGCTACTCGTCAATTCTGTGCCCTTTCTAGACCTCCCTCCTCTGTCTTTTTTTCAGATGGTAGAACACCTTTTAGTATTTCTGGTAAGGCTGGTCTCTTATTGACAAATCATTTCAGGACCTGTTTGTAAAAACTTTAATCCCTCCCTAAGATTTTTTTTTCTTTTTTTTACATGGACTGGCACTGGGAATCAAATCTGAGTCTCTGGCATGGCAGGTGAGAATTCTGCCACTGAACCATCGCATTGCCTTCTCCCAAAGTTTAGAAGGGCAATTTGGCTAGGTAAAGCATTCTTGGCCGGAAGTCTTTCTCTTTCAGGATCTTAAATATACCATACCGCTGCCTTCTCACCTATATAGTGCTAGTTGAGTAGTCTGAACTCAGTCTTACATGGTTTCCTTTACATGTCTTAGATTGTTTTTCTTTCACTGCATTCAGAATTTTCTACTTCTCTTCAACATTTGACAGACTGATTAGTATGTGTCTTGAGGATGGCCTATTTGGATTTATTCTGTTTGGAGTTCATTGGGCTTCTTTGACTTGTATATTTATGTCCTTTATAACTGTTAGAAAGTTTTTCTCAATTATATCTTCAAGTACTCTTCCTAGCCCTTTACTTCTCTTCTCCTTCTGAGACACCAATGATTCTTGTATTTGTGCACTTTGTTTTGTCTGTAATTTCCCTGAGATCCAATTAAAATGTTTCCATCTTTTTTGCCATTTGCTGTTTTGAATGTTCAAAGTCAGTTATTCTGACCGCTATATTGTTTTATCTTTCTTCTATCTCTTCATATCTGCTGTTATGTGCCTCTAGTGTGTTTTTTATTTTGTCAGCAGTATTTAATCTCTGTGATATCTGCTACTTTTCTATTAATTCTTTCAAATTCCTCTTTATCCTCTTCTACTGTCCTCTTGATCTCCTTTATGTCATTTGCCATCCCACTTATTTTATTAAATAGGTTATATGAACATCTTTGATTAGTAATTCCAATGTCTGTGTCTCCTTTGGTGTTTTAATTTGGTCATTAGACAGGGCTATATCTGCCCAAATTGTGATATGTTTAGTGATCTTCTGTTGTTATCACATGTAACTATATTGATTGATTTACTTAGGGAGTTGATTTCCTTCAGTAGTGTAAGGCTTTGTGTTTGTGGGATGGATGTGCAGCAGGGTGCAGGGTATGTGGAGAGTCACAACAGTGCAATGATTCATTTCAGGGAAGGTATAGGTGCAGATTATGGATGTTACATTGGTGTTTCTGAATGTGGGTGCCCAATGACTATGGAGGAAGTAGCTGTGCAGGTGCACAGGCCTGGGGGGCATAACTCTGGTGTGAACTGGTCTAGGGTGTAAGGCTTTTTGTGGGCTTGCATAGAGATATGGGAACAAATTGGTATTATGCCTTCATGGGTTGGGGGCAAATGTGACTTGGCTGTGCATGTCAGTGATTTCTCAGAGCTAGGAATTGTCACTGAGGGCCATGCACATGCACAGGACTAGCAATGCCATAAATTGATGTTCCCAGAGCTGAAGAACTTTGGGGGCCTGCATGCAATCACAAGTCTAGGAGTACCAAAAACTGAAGTTCCCAGAAATGAAGGACATAATTGGGGCCCACATGCACATGAAGGTCTAGTAGTGTCATAAAATGATGTGCAGAGCTCAAGGGGGTGGGTTGAGGCTGTGCAACACTGTGGGCAGGGGACAGGTGTAACCTGGCCATGGAATTTAGTGTCCATAACCTTTATGCACTGGCAACAGCCTACAGAGAACAGGGAGGGGGAAATGGCGCTCAGAAGGGATGCTGGAGAGGTGGGTTGGACTGTACTTGGGGTGGTGGTGGGGCTTAGGTACACACACTGGAAATTGATAGGGTGGGAGCACTTTGAGTATGGAGAATGGGGGTGGATGACAGGGTGTAGGTATGTGGAGTGTAGGGTTATTTGCAGGTCACAGGGCTGTGCTGGTGAGGGTAGTGCATTCAATGAACACTGCCTGGTTTATTTCTTAATCCCAGTTTCCTTGTCCATGCACTCCCATGGGCTCCATGCTTCTTCACGAAGCTCCAGATTTCTGCTTCTCTGTTCCTCAGCCTCTACAACCAGAGTCCACCCTATGTAGTGCAGAACACTTTCCCAGGTCAGTTGCACTCTTGAATCACTGTCTCAGTCACCCTTCTGTCCCTTCTCCAACTTTTCTGTGGAGCAGGGCTGAACTTGAGCTATTCTATTCAACCATCTTCCCAGAACCTCCTCTCCTATTTATTTTATACCAAGGAAATTCTAGCACTTCAACTTCTAATGTACACCACCTTTTGATGCATGCTTCAGCCAACCACCCAGGGAAATTATTAGAGACTTCTAACCCCTTAAGCTGCATCATTGAATCCAGAATCTCAGCTTAGTGGATATATAGCAATAAATTCAGCTTTATCTAACTTTATGTTTCTTCCAACCTTATCCATTTCTACATATCTAAATATGATTGATGGCTTTAGAAATTGCATAAATTGCAGAGATCTTTGGAGTGTAGCTCACCTCTTCATGTGTTTTAATTTGTACCTCACTTTTCAGGGCCTATTGGCACTTCAGTATAGTTATAAATCTCAAGAAAAGAATGGAAATGTAGGTACAGCAGGAGAGGAATTAACAGTGTCATTCAATACATTTTCCCCAGGGCATGCCATTACAGTTCCATCTGGTGAAATAGGGTTAATGTCTTCATATGCAAGTGAGAAGGTTGTTTTCTCAGGTGAAGTTACAGGTTTATCAAGCACAACATTTTAAATATTTTCAGATGGAGGCAGAATGCCTGACTCCTCAGGACAAACGGGAAAACATATGGCTGATTCCTAAGGCCACACTATTGCAAGTTTCTCAGGCAAGGAATACTCAGCAGAATCTAGGATGTCAAGTATCTACCATCATCATTATTAGTCCATATGTGTCCATTCCAATTTTCAATATCCCAATACTGGCAAATCTGTGCCTTCAATTTACAAGCAGACAATCTGCAAGCTTGGAAATTCAATTTACATTTTCATGTAAATTGCTCTTACTTGAGCAATGAAACTCTGGGTCTAGCTTTCAGAAATGCCAAGGGTGTGCCTACAAGAAATGAGAATTTCTTTCAAAGCACACATAAAAAGTTTTAGGTCCTTCAGGTGGCACTTGAGCTTGGAGTTTGAAGTCTTGATTTCATACTTTTCTTCAACAATGAGATCCAGCACATTTAGGAATGACCAGTCAGCATCATCATACTTTTAACTCCACAAAGCTATTTTACAATATCAAATACACTTGTTCTAGTTTGCTAGCTGCTGGAATGCAACACACCAGAGATGGATTGGCTTTCAATAAAAGGGGATTTATTTAGTTAACATATAGTTCTTCAGAGGAAAGGCAGCTAACTTTCAACTGAGGTTCTTTCTTACGTGGAAGACACAAAGCAATCTCTGCTGGCCTTCTCTCCAGGTCTCTGGGTTCCAATGTATTTCAGTGGGGTGATTCCTTTCTGCATCTCCAAAGGCCTGGGCTGAGCTGCAAGAGCTGAGATGAGGTATGTTGAGCTGCTTGGGCTGTGCTACATTGAGCTCTCTCATTCAAATACCAGCCAATTAACTCAAACATCATTCATTGCAGCAGGCATGCCTCCTAGCTGACTGCAGATATAATCAGGAACAGGTGAGGTTCACATGCCATCAGCTCATGTCTGCAGCAATATAACTAGGCATCTTCAACTGGCAAAATTGACAACTGAATCTAACTACCACAACACTTGACCCTTTCCTCCTACAAGAATTTGAGTACCAATATCCAATGTGATATTTTTCTTATCTCTACTGTCAATTTATGCCATTGACTATCAGTCTCAATTGGATCATTGGAGACATAGTCATTTGTGAAGTTTAATCTAATCAGATTAGAAAACCAATTCCCAAAACACCAGAAACAAATCAGAAGTCTCATCTAAAATTCTATTTCTCAGGAACAACTCTTGGGACAAAAATATGTATTATTGTGGGTACTCTGAAGAAAAGAAATGACTATATATATATATATATATATTAAGAAATATATTACAGGTGCTGTTTCATGAGATCATGGGGATTGTGAAGTTCCTAATCCCATTAGGCAGACCATAAACTGGGAATTCAGTGAAGGTCTCAGTGAATTTCCCAGAAGAAGCTGACTAGATTAAGTATAGAAAGAAATTCTTCTTTCTGACTGCTAAAATAATCAATTCTCCCTTTAAGAACTTCAACCATTTGGATTAGTTTTCTCACTGTGTCAGTCAATTTCCTTTATTTATTATAGGTGTAACCATTCATAGGTACAATCAACTGACTAATGGTTTGAATCCATGAAATACATTCACAGTAACACTAAGGCCAGAGGTAGTTTTATCAATATTTGGACACCATAGCCTAGTCAAGTTGACACATGATCTTGACAATAGCAATGCTGTTACTAACAAAAAGTGTATGCCAACAAATCAGATAATCCAGGTGAGACAGACAAATTCCTAGAAACTCACCTGCATTGGCTCAAAAAGAAATAAAAAGTCTCAACAGATCAGTAACAGTCAAGAGATTGAATCAGTAGTCAAAGATCAAAGGGCTTCACTGGTGAAGATTATCAAATATTCAAAGGTTTAATGTCAATCCTGCTCAAAATCCTTCACAAAATTGAAAAGGAGGGGATAATTTCTCACCTGTTCTATGTTCCAACATCACTCTAACACCAAAGCCAAATAAAGGTACTTCAAATAAAGAAAATTACAGACCAATATTATTCATGAATATAAATGCAAATATCTTATAACAGTAAATCAAAAGAATTATGGAGGTCTGAGCCTGGTCTCTGCCCCTGCAGCTGTAGCAGCCCCAGGGCACAGACTTATACAACTACAATATCTCTGCCAAAATCTGGAGTGAACAGCCACTGCCCCTGCTTGACACCTCAGCCTGGATGAGGGCCACCTTAGCCCTCCCTTTGGCAGTCAAGCAGAGACTGGCAGTGGAAGTGTAGGGTGGTAAATGTGGGAAGTGCAGAGCTGCAAGTCCTGGAGAGTGAGTCCTGTCTTCTCCTGAGACTTGGTTGGTACATTGTGTCCTGCATGAGAGGTAAGAATTGAAAAGAAAAGCATCTTTCAAGTCTAAGTTTGTGTTGAAACTAGCCCAAGGTCCACCTATCCTCACTAACTGAGGATTTCTGTGTGACCATATCCCTATCCTGAGTATACTGAATGGAAATAAGAAAAGAACATCCTGATCCCCTTATATCCTGTTTAGAAATGTATGGTTTGAATCACAGGGTGGCAGCCATTGCTGTATCTCCCACTTGTGCACAATCTTCTTCCTTATGCCCAGTCTCTCATGAGAAGGGATCTAAAGAGAACAAAGCATTAGTCAAGGGATTCTTATCAAGTGGGTTACAGGACCTGATGGTCTTTGAATGTGTAGCTATAGAGTTGACCCTGGGTGACTGGACATTACTGAATCCTTCTTAGAGAACACTGTGCAGAGAAGTGATGCTGGAGCAGTGCTGGAACCTGGCATCCCTTGGAAATCAAGTTGATAAACTCCATCTGATCTCCCAGTTAGAGAAAAAGGATAAGATATGGAGAAAAGAGAGAGGAATTCCCCCAGGCACCTGTCCTGGATGCAATACCTATGCATCTATTAATTTGGGGAAGGCTTTCAGGGATTTCTCTTTGTTATACACATGAAGACTCAAACTGGAAGGAAAACTTCTAGGAACATCTTTGCTATGAGGATGCCTCATCCTCAACTCTTCACTGGGTGGCCACCAAGTGATATATACTGGGAAGAAAAGTACAAATGTTAGGGATATGAGATAACATTTATCAATGTCTCATGCTGATATTTGGCCACTAATTTTCAGTTTCTTTTTTCCAGTGTAAACATTTGTGACTATAACAATACCCTCAAATAAGCATTAGTTCACAATACAAAAAATTATGTACCATGATAAATAGGATTTGTGTCAGGTATCCAAGGAAGGTCCAATTTAAGAAAATAAATTAATATAATACAATATGTCATATTAAAAGAATGAAGGAAAAGAAACACATGATCATGTTAATTGGCACTGTGGTAGTTAGATTCAGTTGTCAACTTGGCCAGGTGAAGGTGTCTAGATCTATTGCTGTGGACATGAGCCAATGGCATGGCATATGAACCTCATCTATTGCTGATTACATCTGCAGTCAGCTAGGAGGTATGCTTGCTGCAGTGAATGATGTTTTATTTAATTGACTGGTGCTTAAATGAGAGAGCTCAATGTAGCACAACCCAAGCAGCTCAGCACAACTCACCTCAGCACTCGCAGCTCAGCCCAGGCCTTTGGAGATGCAGAAAGGAATCCTCTTGGGGAAAGTTGTTGGAACCTAGAGGCCTGAGAGAAGGCCAGAAGAGATTGCCTGTGCCTTTCCATGTAAGAAAGAACCTTGGTTGAAAGCTAGCTGCCATTCCTCTGAAGAACTATACATTAACTAAATAAATCCCCTTTTATTGAAAGCCAATCCATCTCTGGTGTGTTGCTTTCCAGCAGCTAGCAAACCAGAACTGGCAACAACCAAGGAGATTGTCTTCAGCAATGAAAGAAGTCCCACCCAATAACTGGATAACTGATTATTTCAGAAGTCAGGAAGATTAGATTGGGACCACCAGAATAATTCAGGATAATCTCTTCATCTCAAGATTCCTTACCTTCTCTTCTGCAATGTCCTTTTTGTTATGTTATGGAGCATATCATCCAGGAATTAGGATATGTCCACCTCTAGCAGACCATTACTTTCTCTATCATGATTTCCCAATGAAATAAGAGTGACTGGTTTATATGATCTTCATTTGCTGGGTTCTGTCAAAGCCATAAATGATTCACTCATGCCTCATAATATTACATTACAGAGTAAATCTGATTAAGTCACATGGAACTCATACTCTAATTTGTTCCTGTTAATTAATTGATTCAAAAGACAAAATTCAAATGATATGTTACCAGGACAGGAGTACCTGAAACAGATTCTTTCTGACTACCTCAAGCACTCAAGACATTTACTGTAGTCCAGTTTGACAGGTCACCACTTTATGTTTACTTGTCAACCTTGTGACATCACTCCAGGTGTTTTTCTTTAATGCTTATTACATCTTTCATAGCTTTGTGCATACTAAAACTTAGAATCATCTTCCTAGATAACTCAGATCAAATTTCTATTTGGGTATCTGGTAAATAATTTGAGGATTGCAACTTATGACACAAAATGACTTAGCTGGCAAATTCCCTTCTGTCAATAAAAAAAGCCATAGAACCAAACATTTTTGGGGGTATGACCTGTTTCTAGTGACTGTCAAAATTGTGATTGCTAGTTGTCATATGATTTTTTCAGCCAGCTTTCACAAGACACTTCATTCTTGAACTTGCATGTAAAAATTTTATATCCACAGATAGGAGGATTTTGCCTTTCAAATATGTAAAATCTTCTTGTCTGGATTTATTTACAAAATAATCATTTGTGGTGCTGTTATTGAATTTTATGCTGACTGCTGTTAGTATGATTGCAAATTAGTGGAGAGAGATTGTATCAAAGCTAAAGAGGAAGACAAAGTAAAGTGCACAGATTATCTACAGAATTATCTAAAATATTGTTAGACAGGTCTTGGTTGGATATGGAGCTGTCATAAACATATAATTTATTCATAATATTTGCCTTTCAGGTAGGAAACAAATATACCATTTCTTTCACTTAGGATTTTATCCTGGTCTTAAGTATTTGAAGAGGTTCATTTTCTCTTGTCTAATCTAACATTCCATAGTGTCAGAAATGAATGCACACCCAAAACAGATCTATAAGATCTAAGAAATCTATAGTGAAGCATTATCAAATGGAACACACACATCATACTTAGAATCAATCATTCATTTGTGACATGCAAGCCACATTCACAAATTTACAACTTCTTCACACTAGCAAAAAGTCCCATCCAAAGTGAACAGGGATGTTGTTTCAAGTACACTAGTCTTTAAGAGGTTGTGGAGTGGGTCTTTTACCTAAATTAAAATTCACAAGAAGGTAAATAAGCACTGTATTATATATAAATACCAGTATTATATGCATATATATAATATATGCATATAATAACATACATGGATATAATAAAACATGTATATAATAATATGCATTATATGTATTGCATAATATATAAGGTAGATTACATGATTACATATTATTAGGACTGTATTATGCATACACACATAAATATTTATCTTATGACAAGTAAGAATTTCTGAAATTCTTATCAGAAAAACAACTCTTTAACACATTGTTGGTATCATGCAATATCTTGGAAATAACATATTTAATGTGTTTGAAAAGTGTTTCAAAAATATGTTTATAATCAGAGCAGCCCCATTCTGGGTGTATTAGTTTGGAATCTTTTGTCTCTGGTGGCTTAAACGTTTTAAATATTACAATAGAATATGTGCATCTTTCTATGGAGGCAGTATGTTTTGAAATTTAAAATATTCTGCTCCAAAGAAAATTATAAGACTTTCAAAATTTCAGAAACCTGATGGTGTATATGTATCCTTCAAAATGATTATATATGCATGCACATGCAAAAAACAAGTATTTACTTTGATGCAATACAAAATACCAAAATGCATATGTTGAAACAACAATTGAATACTAGTTACCACTGCAAAACAGATTGGCCCTTTATTACACATTTGCCAGAAAACAAGACAAATATACACTATAGGACAAAAACATTGTATTTTAAGTTTTAGGTTTGAGTTTGTAAAGCAGACTGTTTAGATGATCTTACTATGTTGCATCAGCTATTATGATTTTGTAGTTCCTGATATCAACAAGCTGTACAGGACCAGCTTTGGCTTTGCAGGCAACTGATTAGGTTTTTCCCTTATTTGGGAGCAGCAGACAGAATTTACATCCCAAGATTCTTTGAACTTCTTGCTTCGATAATCCTTGCCTTGCTGTTTCTACCTATTATGAACTGTTTTATCTTGACCCTTACTAAAACTCAATGAAAAGTTTGCTCTGAAAGGCCCACCTTAAATTTTTTTGTCCTTAATAAATACTTACTTTGCCTTCTCTGCTGTAAGATATTGTCAAGGTTTTGTGAAATGATACTCTCCATTGCAAAAGTAAGCAAAATCTCATCATCTTTTAAACTTTGTGCTAGTTATATTAGATTAGCCAGCTTTTACATCATATATTTTAAAATATGGGCTAGGCACATGTGCTGGTCTGAAACTGTGGTGGACCCCAGAAAAGCCATGCCCTTTGATCCTCATTTAATATTGCTAAGTGGGAGCATTTTGATTATTTCCATGAAGATGTGACCCATCCAATTGTGGGTGGTAACTTTTGATTAGATGATTTCCATGGAGGTGTGTCTCCATCCACTGAAGGTGGAGCTGCTTGTTGGAATCCTTTAAAAGAGGAAACATTTTGGAGAGAGTCTCTTTTGGTAGAGCCACGTGAGAGCCAGCAGATGCCACAATGTTCACCATGTGCCCTTCCACCTGAGAGAGAAATGTTGAACATCATCGGTCTTCCTGAACCAAGGTATTATTCCCTGGATGTCTTAAATTAAACATGTCTATGGACTTGTTTTAATTGGGACATTTTCTCAGCCTTGGAACTGTAAACTGGCAACTTATTAAATTCCGCTTGTTAAAAACCACTCCATTTCTGGTATATTGCATTTTGGAAGCTGGCAAACTAGAACAGCACAGTAATTCATGAGATGATACAATTATTTACAAGTGAGCTGAAGATCTGAGGCACTGACCAGTTGTAGTTTAAGGTATGAATCTGAGAGTATGGATTTCACCAGAGTTTTGGCTGTCATGTAGTGCTAGAATGCCAAAACTGGAGATACTAGGAACCGCAAATAAATGGAAAATTTCCTTCACAAGACATTTTCTGAGCTCCAAAGGCTTGACATGCAAAAGTCTAACTGCACTAACAAAAGCTGGAAAGGCAAAGTGTAATTTACTCTAATTTCCTGTGCACAGGATACAAAAACTTGTTATTGATTTGGGCTCTATGAATAACTGAAGGGTAGAAAACATTTATAATTTGTAGTTACATTTTCTTGAGAATATTTGTTGATCTAGGCACATCCAGAGTCTAAAGAATAAATATATGTACCCAAGAATAAGGCTACAGCTATTTTGGGAACTGGATAGAACTAGTATACCAAAACTGGAGACTTTGTAAGTAATCAAACACAAACTAACACAAATTTAGTAACTGTACAGAATTAGAATACCAGCACTTGAGACCTGTGGGTACTTAAACATCAAGTGATCTTTCTTTCAAAACATTTGCCAAATTCAATATCTGCTTGGAAAGAAGATTAAATCACTAAGCTAAAAACCTTTGATGCATGGAGTAAAAATTCTTGCACTCTCATATGATGAGGTGAAAGGCATGGATAGTCCTGCTCTAGGAGTAAGAGTGACTGAATGTAAGCTTCATGTTCCCCAAACAATAAGGGAGAGGTGACCTGTGTTAGTTTGTAAGCTGCTGGAATGCAATATATACCCAAATTAGAATGGCTTTTAAAAGGGAGAATTTAATAAGTTATAAGTTCACAGTTCTAAACCTATAGAATTGTCCAAACAGGGCATCCAAGGATAGACACCTTAATTCGAAGATGTCTGATGGGTCTCCAACACTGCTGTCAGGAGGGTAGTCATGTGGTTCACATCTGCTGGTCCCTTGCCATTGGGCTCCATTACTTTCAGCCTCTGTTCCTGTGGTGGCTCCTCACTTTGCTTCTTTGGAGCTTGTTTTCATCCCTTGGCTTCCCAAAGGTCTCTTCAGGTTCTGGCATGCTTAACATCTCATGACAACATCTGCTGGGTTCCAAGCATCTACCAACATCCTTGTCACTCTTCTCCAAGTGTCAGCATCTCTGTAACCTCTCCTCTGAAGTTTCTATTGGCTGTCATTTCCAATTCTCTCCAAAATGTTTCCTCTTTTAAAGGATTACAGTAAACAAAAGACCCACTTGGAATGGGTGGTGTCACATCTCCATCTAATTAAAGGTCATACCCACAATTGGGCATGGTACATCTCTGTGGATATAATCTAATCAAAGGTTTCCAACCTACAGTATTGAATCAGGATTAAAAGAAATGGCTGCTCTCACAAAATAGGGTCAAGATTAAAGCATGGCTTTTCTGGAGAGCATAATAGATTCAAACTGGCACACAACCCATATGCATCTCTAACGGATGAATTCTTTATTGGGAGAAATCATCTGGAAAGTCTTTCTTTACACTAACTTACATCATATGATAAATAAACAGATTACTAAACACGGGAATAGGCAAGGTCTTATCACCAACACATAAGCAAGGAAATGACGGAAGAAAATGAATATTTCATCTAAAGAATGGTGTTGGCAGGCAGTGACTTTAAGATAACTATAATATTTGAAAGAAAATAATAAAAATATTTGGATATGATAAAAGCTTGGAAATTTTACCCAGGATGTGGAATCCATAGAAAATAATCAAACAGACATTCTAGATTTTAAAACTTCATTATTCAGAATGGGTACTTATTGAATGTAGTTAACAGCACATTGAATATCAGGGAGCAAGAGATCAGGTAGAAAGGGAAGATCAGAATGGTTTATGTCAAGGAGCATTAGCTTGGAACTTATAGCAAATATAATATATGATCTCATAAGAACAATAAGCACAGATATCAGTGACATACCAGAATGGCCACCTTGAACTGGTTGTAAGAAATCATAAAGCCCCTGCCTCTCATTTTTCATATTGGAACTGCTTGAGAATGAGTGATCTCAAGGTCCCATCTTTTTGTTATAGAATCTACAGTTTTTATATCTTCCTCACACAAGGTGGTATGAAAGCAATTATCTAATAAGATAAGCAAGTTTCTAAATCCTAAATTCTTTAATCTTTACTATTCTTAGATGTAATTGATATACTTTGGAGCTCCATAATGCTGGATAATATTCTGATTTTCATTCTGTGAATATTTCTCAACAAATTATCATTTAAGTCATTGTTATGTGTTACTTTGGTAGATGGTTAACACACTGTGCACAACATATTTTAACCCTCAGGTCAAGATAAATCAACATCAAATAAAAAGACCTGACTTTTGTACTTCCTACTTTTGGTATCAGTAAACCAATAGGCTGAATTCATTTTCAGACTGAACAGTAAAAAAAATATTCAACACTCTAAAGGGAAACAAGATAGTACTAAAATTATTAAGTCAATGTAAAAACATCAAAGACATTCTGTTAATATAAGTTTGAGCACTGAGGAAGGAAATATCCTTATCAACTTTTATTAGATGGACATGTGAGTTAACTCAATTAAGGTGGGTCCTGGTTAGTTTACCAGAGTCCTTTAAAAGGGGAAACATTTTGGAGGAAGCTCAGAAACTTGGAGTGGTGAAGAGAGAGCAGATGCACATGAGACCCAGACATTTTAAGATCTGGAGATGCAGAAAGAAAATACCTCCAGGAAGCTGTGTGAAACCAGAAGGGTACATAATCCCTTTCAACCAGCACAGGTAGCATTCCTTTTAACTCAAATTTTTTTGGAAGAGTTTAAGCAGCATTGGTGTTAGTTCCATTTGAAATGTTTGATAAAATTCCCCTGTGAAGCCATCTGGTCCTAGGCTGTTTTTTTTTTCAGATTTTTGATGGCTGATTGAATCTCACTACTTGTAAGTGGTTTGTTGATATCTTGTATTCTTCTTGAGTCAGGAGAGGTAGTTCATGTGCTTCTAGGAATAGCTTGTCTAGTTTGATTGCTTATAGTTATTCATAGTATTCTCTTATGATGTATGTTTTTAATTTTTTCAGGATCCATGTTAGTGACTCTGTTCTCATTTTTGATTTTGTGTTTTGCATCCTCTATCTTTTTTTTCTAGCTAGATCAATTTCATTGATTTTCTTAAAGAACCAACTTTTGACTTGTTGATTCTTCCTATTGCTTTATTGTTTTCCAGATTTTTTTTATCTTTGTAATGTCTTTTCTTTGTTTTGCTTTGGGGTTAGTTTGCTCTTCTTTCTCTGAAGTCTCTATGTGAGCAGTGAAGTCCTTGATTTTTGCTCTTTCTTCTTTTTGAATATGAGCATTTAGGGCAATAAATTTCCCTCTCAGCATGACCTTTGCCACATCCCATGAATTCTGATATGTTATATTCTCATTATCATTCATCGCTAGATATTTATCAATTTCTCTAGCAATTTCTTCTTTGACCCACTGATTATTTAAAGTGTGTTGTTTAATCTCCATATATTTGTGAAAGCTCTAGTTCTTTGATGAATATTAATTTCCAGCTTCATTGAATTGTGGTCAGAGAAAGTGCTTTGGATAATTTCAATTTTATTACATTTATAAAGTGTCATTTTGTGTCCCAGCATATGATCTATCCTGGAAAATTTTCCATGTGCACTATAGAAGAATGTGTATCTTGGTGTTCTTTGGGTGTATTGATTATCACATTGTTCAGTTCTCTATTTCCTTTTTGATCCTCTGTCTTGTTATTCTATGTATACTTGAGAGTGGTGTATTGAAGTCTTCCACTATTGTTGCTGAAACTTCTATAGCTGCCTTCAGTTTTGCCAATGTTTGCTTCATGTTCCTTGTAGTTCCTTGATTGGGAGCATAAACATTCATGATGGCTTTTCATCTTGGTGACTTGTCCCTTTTATTAATATGTAGTGTCCTTCTTTGTCTCTTATGGCATCTTTACATTTAAGGTCCATTTTATCTGATATTAGTATAGCTAGTCCTGCTTTCTTTTG
>PVIY010051705.1:0-15552 GCA_004026745.1 Myrmecophaga tridactyla | reverse complement strand
CAAGGTTCCATGTACTTATGGTGTTCAATTAAACTGTCCACACAAGTTACGTTAGGAAGATAAAATCTAGAAATGCCTAGAGTATACAATGATAGTGACTAAATGTACAAATTAAAAAATGTTTTTGCATGAGGAAGAACAAAGGAATGTCAATATTGCAGGGTGTTGAAAATAGATGGTAATTCATATTTTAAAACTTTAACTTATGTGTAAGATATTTTTTTTCTAAGAGCATTCTGATAGCATGGATTAGAAAAGACTAAACAGAGACCAGCTCAGAGACAACTGCAGTTTCCAGATAAGAGCTGAGGAAACCCTGAATAAAACAGTGCCATGATGATGAAGAGGGATCAAGCGTGAAAATGTTGAGTTAAACTAGGAAGGTCGAGTGAATATTATTAGCGAAGCGGAAGATCCAGTGAATGCTCAAATTATAGATTTGAGGAAGAAAGAGGTGTACGATGTCTCCCAAGTCTGGGTGGGGTCCTCAGACATCTTCTGGTTACCCTTCCAGATCTACTCCTCACTACGTGCTTAGGCAGCTATTCTGTCAGGACTCCATCAAGGGGCTTCTTTGCACTATGGTTTGCATTGATTTAGGCAAATGAGAGGTCTGAAGAAGGAATGAAGGATGGGAGGAATGTGAGAGCAAGGTATGTGTTTGGGCTGTTTCCCCATAGAGTCACAAGTTGAGCTGTAGTCTGGCCTCAGCCCTTTTCAAACAGCTACTCCCTCCCCCAGTAACCACTCTTTCCACTTGTACCTTCAGGGACAGTCCTGTTGTTGCTAGCCACAGGATACTGCACTATCCTTTGTTTGTTTCCATAAATCTTGACTGCACATTAGTAAATAGTCCCTTTATTAAGTTCTTTAGATTACCCACTCTGAGTTCGTCATTCTTTCTCCTTGCCAGGACCTTAATCGATTCATGGTACCATTAAACAAGATAAGGTTGACCAGCAGAGCTGCCAGTTTAGAGAATTATAAAGAATACAATCTCCATGTCTACTTTCCAGTGTAAACTTGTCTCTGGAAACACAAAGTCCTGTAGGTCAGCAGTTCTCAGTTGTGGCCCCCAGACCCTTAGGGGTCCCTAACAGTCTTCCACTGGGTTCACAAGGTCAACATTATATTTGTAACAAAACTGACAAGTTATTTACCTCTTTCACTGTGCTGGCATTTATGCTGATGCAAACTAAAACAACAGTGGACAAAGTGCTGGCACCTTCCCATAATTCAAAGGCAGGCGCCCACACTCAACTGTATGCTTCACTGGCACACACTCAGAGGTGTGTAAAAAGAAACACAACAGTTGCACCTAAGAAATGGAAATTGAGAGACCTAAGAATGTATGAAATTGAGCAGTAAAAAGGATCGGCTCTTTGATGGTTGTCTCAGTGTAAAGCACTTGTGCGCTGCGTGAGTTGTGAGTTGAACTAGCCATTTTGGTTATGGAAAAATGTTTTTAACTAAAAGAACCACTGACAGACAAGCTATAATTTTCAAGGTCAGGGTATTTGTCAAACATTTTCTTAAAAATGAACGAAATAAGCCTTTGAGGAAAGCAATTGACAGTATCTGACCAAAGACCAAATTTGAGCTTTCAAACTAAAATTAGAATTTTGTAATACTTCCTTCCACCTGTGTGAAAATGAGCAGCTTTTCTGAGGAGATATGTGATGGTATTAACAAATGTGATTTTTTTTATATTGTTTAATGAAATATGTTTACCTAATTCAGTGAGTTAATATTTTCCAAATGATTAATGCATGAAGTTAAAAAATCATGCATGGATAAAAGACCCATTCAAAGTGCAAGATAGAGCTATTAAATGCAGTATAAGAGTATGAAAATTTCATTGATATACATTCAGTTTCATATTGAAATTAAATTCTAGGACAGGACCACTTGCCAAGGTTTCGTATGGTATCAAAGAAGAATAGTCAAAATTATCTGAAATAAGCTATTAAAATGCTCTTCTCATTTCTAAGTACATTTTTGGGTGAGGCTAGGTTTTTTGTGTGTACTGTTTTAATATTTCAAACATACAACAGGGTGCATATTGAGGCAAATAGGGCAATCGAAGTATCTTTTATTTAACAAGACATAAAAGAGCTTTGAAAAACATAAACCAGTGAATGACCTCTCCTCATAATTAGCTTTTTTGTTTTGGAAGATACAGTTATTTTTCATAAATGTGTTATTTATAGTAATATACAATGGGCTTATGGCGATTTAAAAAGAGCTTGGGCTTATGGCTATTTTAAAATCCAACATACGTTTGTCTTAATTTCTAATATAGTAAATATCAATAGATATAACCTACATAAATAATGCTCTTTGGGGTCTTTAATAATTGTTAAGAGTGTAAAGGGTCCTAAAACCAAAAAAAAGTTGAAAATCTGACATCAATTATTTCAAAGGAACAAAATATTAAAGACTGATATTAATAACTTATTTATTATAGTTTACTTGAAAATACATGGGGCTATTTTTTCACCTGTCTCTATAAAACTGAGTCTCATAGCTTTAGTTTTACCCCCTAATAACTTCAAATCAAGAGCATGACAAAATCGAGAGGCCACTTTAACTGGCACTCAGCCAAGCATTCTTCTTCCCCAGATATGCAGACTTGAGAGCCTGCTGTATTTTGCTTTAACTTTCTTTACCTCTACCAAGGTGTATTGTGAAAATATTTGCTCCAACTTTAAAATCTATGCTATCTACCTTTTATTTTCCCAGCATGCTATTTCTTCTATTTCAAAATACTATTGGAATTCAATTGTGACCATAAACTTGAAATACTGAGTGAAATCTAAGCAGAGATATCCAGTAGAAAGTATGATGCAGAGAAGAGAAGTCGTAAATCAGGCATATGTAACTGGGACTCTTTCATATATAGATAATAGCAGAAGTTGAAGATTTAAATGAAAGTAAATAAAGAGAGAAGAGAACAGCAAATAAAGCCCTGGAGAGCACCCATGCTTAAGGGAAACATGGATGAAAATAAATGAGCAAAAGAATACTATAAGTGATATTGAAAAGTTCATGAGGAAAAACAATGGAGCTCTGACTTTGAAGAAAGAGAATATTGTTTGACACAGTGAGATCAATTAAATGAGGTCTGATGATTCGTTCATCAGAAGGTTACTAAAACTAAAACTATTAACTAAAAAGAGTTTGGTGGAGTTTTGGAGATAGAAGCTGAATGGCAAGATGATTCAGAGAAAATGGAAGATGAGAAATTAGAAATATCAAGCTTGGTCCTAATATTTCTGGAAGTTTGAGGTTAAGGACACAAGCCAACAATTCTAGATTCACATTTACACTTGGAAGTGGGTATTGTTGCTCAATTTGGGTCTTACTGTTAAGAAAAAAAAACAGTAACTAATGAGCTATGTACAAGGAACTACATTAACTCAAAGAAGGACACCAAATATTAACTGGAGTATCAAATGATGTTTGGTGATCTGATTCCTAAAAAAAAGTACAAATGAAAAAAACTATCAGATGAAAAGTGCAGGTTGGGTCAAGGAAGCAGTAAAAAAGTCAGAAGAGAACACATGAGAGAACACCAGCATATCCCGGAAACTGCAGGTAGTTAAAATATTCAGTATATTTGGGGCAGATAATTCAAGGGGATAACCATGAAAGAGAGATGCAGGAGCCAGGCCACTCCAAAAATGTGGATATTATATCAGAAACAGTTATAGCTACAGCAGTATTATAGTAATAGTAATCAGTAACACATTGCTTTGCATTTATTTAGTAAATTTTTTCCCTAACATTCTTATTATGAAAAAACCTAATCATGGAGAAAGAAACAGGAAATTTAATTGATTTACCAAAGAAACCTGAACCTGGGCTTCTAACCTTCCTCTCTGATAGGGCTTTCTCAGAGACTTCAATAGAGTTTTGTCCTATGGGCCAATAGAACAAGAACTCTCCTTACTGCATGTCATTTTATTTAATCAGTACTCATCAGACAATACTCAGTATAAAAGGGACTGTCTATAGGAATGGGTGCCTATAAAATCAAAGAGTGGTTCTAATATAAAAGCATTAACTTGTGCTCCTGACTTCAAGAGGGGAAATATTTCAAGTGTATCACTGGGACATTCAGTGCTTCTGCTTATCCACACAATTTAAATGAGCTTATAAACTGAAATACCAGGACAAAATTTCAAATCAAGAAATGGAAGTCAGAAGGATTCAAAGCATGAGGATCATTGGATAAGGTGCTGCTGGTTTGGGAGAAGGAGGAGTCACGTGCAAAGGAATGTGCGTGGTCCGTAAGAGATTAGACCAGCCTGCCTGATGGCCAACCAGGAAATGGGGACCTCAGTTCCACAACTGCTGAATTCAGCCAACAACCTGAATGAGCCTGGAAGCAGCCTCCAGAGAAGGCTCCAGATAAGAATGCAGCCTCACTGACATCTCAGTTTTGCCTGTGTGAGACCCTAAGAAGAAAATCCAGGTGAGCTATTCTGGACCTCTGATCAACAGAATTGTGAGACAACAAAATTGTGCTAAATTACTGCATTTGTGGCAATTTGTTACACGGCAACAGAAAATGAATACTGTTATAAATACTCCAGTTCAAAATGGGAAAATTAGAAGGTAAAAAGGGGTCACCAGTTCAAGGAAATGTTTAAAACATGCTGGGGAAACTCCATTAGAATTCAAGGCCTGGGAACAGTTTCCTGTGGCTTTCATCTCTGCCCTCAGGGCTCTTGGCACTGCCCTCTGGTACTTCTGCTCCACCCTTATGTTAGTTTTGCCCTCTGAGTCATCCTTCCTTTCTCATGAAAGGTAGCATGTCTTTGTAGCTGAGTAGTTTTAGCAGCCTGCTTCTTCCTAGGAGAATTTTGGGGTTCTGAGAGTCTCTTTTCATTTTCTCTCACTCCTTTTCACTATTAGCTGGCCATGTTCCTGTTGGTCTAATTCCCTAGTCTTTGGGAATACTAAATAGAACTATTCTGAGATAGTTCCTTCTCTATTTTGGCTTTTGTTGAGATGGTTGAGGGACAAGATAAGTATCCGAGAGGCCCCCTGGTTTGACTTAGAACATTTATGAGACTTATGTTCAATGTTTTATGATTTTTTTTTTCTTTCCAAGGTTGTAGCATAAGGTTGTATAGTCACATCCTCAGCTTTTTCTCTACACCATGTTTTGAGAAGCAATCCCTTAAATTTAGCACCTTTGTCATCTAGACAGACTGAGAATTTCCCAAATCATCAATTCCTTTTTCCTTTTCATTTAATAGTTCTTCCTTCAAATGATCTCTCCCCTCTCCAATTTTACTATGGAATCAAAAAGAAAACTGACCTCATTTCATCATTTTGCCTAAAAATCTCCTTAAATCAATATCCAAGTTCTTTGTTTGTAAATTCTGCTTTCTACACAACTTCAGGACACAGGTACTCCACGCTTTCTTCTACTACATTCAAGGATCTCCCATCATCCGATTTCTAACAACACACTCACTTCTTTCCGAGTCCTGATCAACAGTGTTTCATGCCTCCGTGTTTCTACAGTCTCTCAAAGCAATCTAGGCTATTCCTATCATGCTCATCAAAATTCTTACAGTCTCAGCCCAATGCTCACGTCCCAAACCACTTCCACATTGTTAGGTCGTTTTCATGCCAGCTCTCCACTCCTGGAACCAACATCTGTACTGGTTTTCTATTTCTGAAAAAATTACCACAAACTTACGGCTTAAAACACTATCCATTATTATTTCACAGTTTCTGTGCAACAGAACTCCAGATTCTATGCTTGAGCTACCGCAAGATTGAAATCAAGGTTTTGGCCACCTGAACTTTCAGAGGACCTAGAATTTAGGTCCTCTTCAGGCTATTCTTGGTATTGTCAGATTTCCATCTCTCATGGTCATAGGACTGAAGTACCCATTTCTTTGTCGGTGGTTGACCGAGGTCACCCCTCAGCAACTTGGGACCACTGCCCCATCCTTGCACACAGCCCTCTCCATTGTCAAAGCCAGAAATGGTGCATCAAATCCTTTTAGTGCTTCTTCGTATATATAAAAAGATGTTATCTGAAAATCATCCCTATGGCTAACCTTAACCCTATTCCAAAACTTGAACTGAGATTTTAAAAATTCTTTTTAATATGTAATTTGTGGGTTTTAGTTCTGATAAAACCTCTCCACAATGAATTTCTCAGCAATCATTTCTGCTGTTTTAATATTATAGATTAAGCAGAAACTCTTCACTGTTTTGCTCAAAGGGAGCACCTTCAATTTATAAGAATTATAATTATATCATGTTATGCTGTGAGAATTTAATTTGAGGCCGAGTGAGAAAATTAAAATCAGGACCTTTTTATAAAAGTAGGAAAGAGAATACTGAAATTTTGTTATGGATTAATTTGAATAAGTAATATTCCAATCAATGTTAAGAAAGATATGTAATAAAACATTGTCAGTTCTGTTCAACTAGGATATTTTGACTTTTCTGAGTCATAACTTCTATAAACTCTGGTTGTGTTGAGTGAAAATTTACTTTTTTATAAATACAGACTCTCAAAATAAGGAAAACATCAGTGCATGTTTTAGTTTACTCATTGCTAAAGCAAATACTACCATGCAATGGTTTGCCCAAACAATGGGAATTTATTGGCTGAAAGTTTTGAGGCGAGAAGTCCAAATCCAGGTGTCATCAAGACAATGTTTCTTTCCAGAAGCTGCGGTGCTCTGGGGCTGGCTGCCAGACATCCTCAGACCTTGGCTTTTCTGTCACATGGTGATGCACATGGCAGCCTCTCCTGGCTCTTCTTTTCTCTTCTTGGTTCCGCTGACTTTTGGCTTCTGGCTGCTCTCTCTGTGGTCTTCCCTCTAAAACCCTCAGCAATAGGGTTAAGAGCCATTCTGATTGGATTGGCCCACACCCTAACTGAAGTCATGTCATCAAAATGGCCTATTTACAATGGGTTCAAACCAGCAGGGATGGATTAAATGAAGAACTCGTTTTTCTGAGGAAGATAGCTCTAAGCCATCACCATGTACATACTCCTAATTTTTTTTATCTATCATACGCATGTTTATTCATTTGCAGCGGCACATTGATTTGAATCCATAGAAATGGAAGCGCTTCAAATCAGGGGATCTTGATCAGGAGTCCATGACATAGAGGACCACTGTTTCTGACAAATTAATACTGAATTTTGTGTACATATACTTTTTTTTTCTTGGCAGAGGGTTTATATCATTTATCAAATTCTCAAAGGTATCCATCTGTGGTACTTTGAAAAACATGTTCATAACATTTTTCACTACATCCAATCAAGAGGTAGAGTCTATTTCCCTATCCCTTGAATCTGGGCTGTCCTTTTGACTTGTTTTGATCAATAAAATGTGGTAGAAGTGACATTCGGTGAGTTCCAGAGCCTCAGAAGATTTACATACTCCACCCAAGCGCTCATGGAAATTCGAAACCACGATGCTATGAAGAAGCTATGAAGAAGCCTTGGGAAAAAGGCCCGGCCATCCAGTCTTTTCAGACATCCCAGCTGATGCAGCAAATGTGAGTGTGACCAGCTACTGCAGCTGCGTGATTAAGCCGAGTTGAGACCAGATCAGAACTATTCAGTAACCCCACAGAATTGCAAGCTATAATAAATCACTGTTGTTTTAAGCCAGGAACTTTTAGAGTAATGTGCTACACAGCAACAGATAACTGATACACTAGAAATCTAATATTCCACAAAAAGCTGTTTAGAAAGTGTTCTAGTTTGCTAGCTGCTGGAATGTGTTATACCAGAAACAGAATGGCTTTTAAAAAGGGGAATTTATTAAGTTGTAAGTTTACGGTTCTAAAGCCATGAAAATGTCCAAATTAAAGCAAGGCTATAGAAATGTCCAATTTAAGGCATCCAGGGAAAGATACGTTGGTTCAAAAAGGCCGTTGAAGTTCAGGTTTTCTCTCCCAACTGGAAAGGCACGTGGAGTACATGGCAACATCTGCTAGCTTTCTCTCCAGGTTTCTTGCTTCATGACGCTCCCCCAGGGACATATTCCTTCTTCATCTCCTAAGGTCTCTGGCTGCATGGGCTCTCATGGTTCTCATGGCTCCACAGCTTTTTTTCCAAAATGTTCCCAGTTTTAAAAGATTCCAGTAAACTAACCAAGACCCACCTGGAATGGGTGGAGTCACATTTCCCTCTAATCAAAAGTTAATACCCACATTTGGGTGAGTCACGTCTCCATGGCGATAATCTAATCAAGCCTCCAAACTACAGCACTGAATAGGGATTAAAAAAAAGGTGCCTCCACAAGATGGATCAGGATTAAAACATGGCTTTTCTAGGGCATATATCCTTGCAAGCTGGCACACTGGAAGTACCAAGTTCACCTTCAAATACCCTCCCTATAACAACAGAGCTGTTTTGACAAAAATGTGGGGGAAAACAAAAGACTATCAACATTTTAAAGATATTTTTCTACTCCAAAGGCCAAAAGAAATTAACATATGTTGTGAGAACCATATACATTGTGAGAAAATCAAAATTATATATAGTTTTGTTTTTCTTTCAAGAAGTCAAAATTTGCTGGATCATCTTAATTTGCTGAATCCAGGTTCTACTTCTCAGGGCTAGGCAACCACTTTTCCAGGTAATATTCGCTCTGTCCTTTTGTTGTCTGACTCCTCCTTAACTTGGAGAAGAAATCCTTTGGGAGTAAAATTTACCTGCTCTAATTCAGGAAACAGAGCCCAAAGCTAGGAATTGTTTTACTCTAGACTGAGGTGCAAAAGGTTGCCTGTCTCAGAGGATTCCCAACCAGACTGCAGTTAGGGAACGTTGATTGCTAATTTTTGTCTTCAGCTGCCTAGTAAGCTTATCTTAGTATTTTTCCTCATCCCACATTTTCACAACAATGTTAGTGGAATTTCTTGTGTCAGTGGAATTTCTTGACTTTTTTTAGGCAACTATATAGACTCTCTAATGTAGACTACAAATGTTCTCATAGAGAAGTTTTCTCTGAGAAATTGATCAACTTATTTTCTCTGACTCACAAATAATTATGAATTTATATCTGCTTATCTATATCATCTATTCTTTATCTCCCTTGCCCTTTATCAGATGCCAAGTATAATAATCGTGGAGGAAAACTTAGAATCAAAAAAAATAATTAAAATTTAATCAAATGTCTCACACTTGGAAAATCAAATTTATGGTGTTTGTTAACAAAGGGTTATTTTACATTTCATCATGACATAAAAATTCCTAAAAACAGCTAGTTCGCAATTTTAGTCTCTCAAGTAACACACGTCATTCTCATTTGTTTGTTTTGTTGAGGTAATGGAGTATTTTAATAATTCCTGACTTCCTGTTATAGTTTACTAATTGTTTAGTGTGCATTTATGTAAATATTACTGATCTTGGATTAGACTATTTTTAAATCTTCTCAACTCTAACTATGGGCAATCGGAACACTTACATGTACATATCTTTTGTTTGTTTTTTTTTTACATAGGGATTCTTACTACACTGTTTATTCCCAGTCTGAATAAATGTATATAATATGAATTTAAATGTGATCTAACTTAAATAGAAGGTGATGTTCTCAATTTATTTGTTGCTGACGATTTACAAATAAATTGTTTTTTTTCAATCCATGATCTATTCAACTTGCTGTATGGCATTAAAATGTTTAGCTTAGCTTTGCATAGACAGTTGCATTAAAATGAATTTTAAAAAACTGTTCAGTTATCAACTCATCACCTGTTTTCTTATTAGATTTTCATTGTTGATTTGTTATCAATGTAACAGAAATATTACCATTCTAATACAAATTTTAAATAAAGTTTCCTCCCTTCAGTTCAGAATGTTAAAATGAACAAAATAGAGCAACTGAGAGAATGTTAAGTTGAAGGCAAACAAGCTGATACCAATAAACAGAAAGAAATAGGCACTCATATGTTTTTCCTCTCATGATGTAAAAGGAATCTTGATATTTATTTCTAAATTCCTAGCCTTTCTATCATTTTTCTCAGTAGGTCACACCCTTTCTGGCTTTATTAATCTTCCTCCTGAGCATGCATTGCAATGACGGGTCATTTCAAAAATGACAGCCACACTCCAAAACAAATAATTGTTTTCCCTAGCCTGCACTGTCTGCTCCAGGGACAGAAGCAATACTCTAGAAAGCCCAGCGTTACGCAGACATAGCCAACTGCCTACCGAATAAATCTTCTCCACTTCTTTTCACCAACAGAACCCTGAAAGTGTTAGGCCAGTAATGCGTGTAGGTAATAGAATGCACTTCTCAGCCTATAGTGCATAGTTCTGATAAATCAAGTATAAGTAGATGGGTGTTGAGAATTGCTGGAAAACTTTTGTTTTCTTAATATAAGCGCTGCCTACTTCTTATTCTCTCTTTCTTCCCTCATCTTGTTCTTGTCTCACACGGATATGAGAAATTGGAGGTTGAACCCAGTTTGCATGGAGCTGAGGGGATTCCTCCTTCATGGGACTTTCGGTTTTAAAAGAGGGACAGCCCCTGGCACAGCTCGCTGAGATGGGCACTCTATCATGAGATGTCCAGGCAGGAAGGCAGAAAGGGAAGACAGAAGGGGGATTCCTGACAGTGCTGCAGAACCACTCCGCAAGCCATGCCTTTCAGACTTACTACGCGAGAAAAAGGAATCCTTATGTGTCCAGCCACTAGATCGGGCTTTTGTTACACAACCTACGACTTGATTTCCGTGCTCGCTACATTGATAGATTCTATTCCACGGGAAGGACTTCATAGACTATTTGAATAGCGTCTCGTGGAATTGCACAGTGCTCAGCTTGCACGACTATATGTGATAGCCCAGACTGAAGTTACACTTGCCTGAAGCAATGAACCTCCTGACATTCAAACAATGAGTCCATCTTACAGAGAATGCTGCATTTCCTGATTTACTCCCTCTAAAATTACCTCTATGAGGCATCATTCATCTGGAGTTTTAGCTATGACTGCTAGTGTTACTAGCTGGAAGGCAGGCTTAGAAACCATTGTTTCCTTTTCCCAGGAGTGCGGGGAGATATATATATAGATATATCTATATATATTAGAAATTAATCATGGTGTGGTATTTTCAATATGTTTCTAGTATAGCAATCACCTCTGATAAGGCACTGTTTCATAGATAAAACAACTGGCATATGATGCTCTTCAATGATTTCAGTTCTAGACTTGGGGATTTTAGTTACATTTTTCCCATCAGAAGAATTTTCCAAAACACAGGGGGCTTAATCAGGAATTTAACGAAAATAAAAATAAATTTAAAGACTCCAAAGTTAATGATCACATATTAGGCTGACTGAAGAGTGCTACTAAGAAATACGGGCACTTACATAAAAACTGACTAGAAAGGAAATTGTGAATGCCTCGGGGAAGCCATCTAACATTCAGCCCAATTTAGAAAAAAAGAAATCTGTTTTCTGAGCAGTTGATCGCCTGTGCCATAGGTTTCTTGCCACTGCTGTGTTGCAGGATTGCTCCTGTCTGCACAGTAGCTAAAGTGCAATATAAAAGTTCCAGGGAACTCCAGGGAACTGGTCATACACGTAGCATGAGAAGCGTGGGGTACACAGGAACTTCTGTGACCTCAGAAAAATGTCTTCTGAGATATGTGACTCCTGCATACTATTTGTTCAGTTTATTTTTATGCTTTCTAGTCTGTAATATTCATCTGCCAAGTTAATACTACTTACCTTCCTGAGGCTGCCAATGCCAACCTCTACTGGCTTAGCAAATGTGATGGGTTTTTTGACGCTGTATGTACATCAGAAACTCATACAGCTTTTCTTACATCTAGTCCATTCCTGTGGATACAAATCCATTGCAAGCAGTACCTTTGACCGGAGTACTTCAGTTAAGGAGTGATCCACCTCGCTCAGGATGGCTCTTAATCTTATACTGGAATCATTTATAAACCCAGTGAATACATGGGGGTAGGGGGGAGAGGTTGAGAGAGAGAGAAAACCATGGAAGCAAGAAGCTGATAACAATGAAACCTGGAAGGGAAAGGAGAGACCTGCAGACACAGCCCAGGCTTTGCCATGTGGCAGAGGAGCCAGGCATCACTGGCATCTGGTCTTAGGGAAGAAAGCAGCACCTTAATTTGGACACTTCCCAGACTTTAACACGAAGCAAATAAACGCTCATTGTTTACGTGGCATCACTTCATTATAATTTGTTTTAAGTAATCTGAGAAAGTAAAACTCCAAGTAACAAAAACTTGGGGGGAAACAAAAAAGAAGTAAGGTGCAGTTTTAGAACAGCAGAGAACGTGAAGACAATAAATAATATCTTCTATCTCATTGATCTGTGAACCCATTAAGATAGTAAATTAAGTGCAGCAAGTCAACTGATTAAATTATCTGTTTCACTGAAATCTGTTCAAAGGCTGCATAGTGGACATAAACTTTTGAAAGTTTACCTTGACAAACGACATTAAACATTAGTTCCAAATTACTGTAATTATATATAATTATTGCTATTATTACATATGACCACACGACATTGGAAGCAAGATTATAATTTATTACTAAGTCAGTTTCTGCTGTTCTCAGATAATTAAATTGTGATTCAGAGAACACTTCATGATCTACATTTATCAGGATCAGGGCCTTGATGAAAGGATGGCTGGTGACTGCCTGGGCAACGGGAGGCCAGCTGAACTATGTAGAAGCCTAGAGAAGAAAAGGGGGAAAAGTAGTTTTGAGAATCCCACAGAAGGACATATGTTAGAGGACCTTTACTTGCTTCTTTAAATTTCTTGCTGCATATGAAAGTAAGGTAAAGATATGAATTTCAGAATCATACCATCATGTGTACAGTAGGTCTAATTTGGGGGCCTCCTTGAGTTTTTGCTCTATTTATTACCTAGGAACTTACAGGATAAAGGTGTTGCGTTGTAATCAGCTACTCAATAGCCCTCACCTGGTGAGTCTTCAGTATACTTGGCCAGTAATTCTGCAAAATAAATGCTCTTCAAGCTCTGTTTAATTCCTTGAATGAAAGGTCTATACCTCACAACTTTTATATAAAAAATAAACAAAAATACAAAAACTATTTTTAGGCTTGTTTTCAAGAACAAGAACAAATACCACTGGCAAGCAGAACTTCAACAGGGTAAGGCTTAAAAAAAGCATTCTATAAAAAAGAGTATTTTAAAAGGGCAGCTACAGCTCGAAGTTCCTATCTTATGCTTTTGTTAATTAAACCCTTTCTATAGTGTAGGTATAAACCCAGTAAGTTGTGTGTGTGTGTGTGTGTAAACACACTATTGTTATTAATAGTAGCATTAAAATAATCTGAGATGGGTTTGGTAGACCTTCAACATTTATTTCCAGCTTTTGTTATGGTCTTGCTTAATAGTGTGTGAGATGTATTAGCAGTGAACACAGTTCTTTAAATTTGTGGAGAAGATCTGAAAGGCTGCCAGAGACATTTTTTTTTCCAGATCCTTTCCAGATGCAAAGTACCTAAGCCCTTCCTTTCAGGGACAGCATGCAGGGTGCTTGGAAGAAACAAAATATGCTCTGATGTGAGCGGCTTGGCATGGTGGACTCCTGGGCTCTGTGGCAGCTAGAGAAATATCCTAGCCGATCCTGCAGGCCACCTGGTGCCTCAGCCAGGTGCACTGCTGCCTTCTGCTGCCACTAGTAAACCACTAAGCTGCACTTGTGAGAATCAATGGCAAAGGTGGAAAATGAAATGTAAGGCATATATGAAATGTGTGAAGATAGAGGCTGAATTACCCCATAGTAGAGCAGTTAGCAAGTAATCTGAATACTCTTGTATCGTGACAAAGCTTCTTTAAATGTGCGGTATAATCTGAATGACTGCCCGGATGACTCTTTGAGGAATTATTTGTAAATAAACCTGAATATACTGGTTAAACTTTCTTATAAATAAGTCCTCTATATTTTGATAGCGTTTTATTCAAAATTTGTGGCGCTCTAAAACCAAAGTATTCCACTTTTGCAGCTTTTAGTTATTGCAATTACTGAAAACAAAGTTTGCAAATAGGAAGATGTTGAAATTTACCTGTATCAGAAAAGGGAGGAATTGGACACACTATTTGACAAGAGTGTAGGCATTATAACAGGAATAATTTTGAAACTCTATATTTGTGCTTTGGAATATCTCAACTTGGGATATTCAAAATTGATGGCGCTACTGTTTAATTGGCTAAAATTATATATTGTATTTGAATTGATTAAAATTGAGAAAACCTGGTATTTTGTAGTATCAAATTTGATTGAAACCATCAAAGTAATCATACTTAAAGAAAAATTATACAATGAGCTTTGTTTTGTAAAAATATTTAAGGAAGTTTTCTGAATAGAGACTAAAAAAAAAGAAGACAGCACCTGTGGAAATATTTGGGCTGAAAAGTTTATGCCTCAATACAAAGAAATTAGAATTGATAATATATTTTATTTAGCAGGGCTTCCTTCGAATTTACTAAATACCTCATCATCTATAGATAGAATTTTCTTGATTAAAAATATTATGATCTTCGGGATCCTAATTGAATGTATTCCTTACTTGAATGTATCAACATTTTCAAATATATGTGAAGATCGCAGGAAATTTTATGAACAAATTAAAAATAAGGAAAACCATATTGAAAAAAAAGCATTTTTGGGCAAAATATCAGTACCTGGTAATTGGAGATGTGGCCAAGGAACTGACTAAAGTTTGTGAATATGTACCTAGATTAAGTACACTGCTTATGCCATTTTTAGTATTCAGATAATAAAAGTTTTGTAGTGTTTTGTTTAAATATGTTTACATGTTACTATTTTAATAGGACTTGTTAATAGCGCTACCAAATATATTAAACCAAGTTATTAAACCAAGTTATCTAAGAAATACATAGTTTTAATTATTTTTATTGCTTCCTTTTTGTTCTAAAAAATATCTTGCTTTGGCCAATAATCTGTGTGGTCACTATAGATACCTAAGTTCAGGGACTCAACTGAAATAGATTATCAACAATATAATAAATTATTATAATTTATTATCAAAAAATTTATCACAGCAAAATGAAATGCTGTGAATGGGCTGGGAATAAACAATATGGAAGTGTAAACCCAAGCACAATCTATTTGGCTATCTATTTGCCTGGTGGCTTGATAGTTATACTACGAAATTTCCAAAACCAGATGGAAGATTTACTTACTATTTTGGAAAATAAAAGCTAACTCAAATTAATGACTAAAGGGGGATGGACAGCTCTTGGTTTTAACACAAACACTAAACACAAAGTTACCGCAGGCCGGCTCCACCAGTTGACAGTACCTTTCTCCAGCAGAAATTCGGAATAAAAATAATCCTGGTCCCCCTGAAGACAAATTTGCCCGCACGGTTCTAAACTAACCATCCTCGGGGACAGGCCCTGGGGCGCCCCTCCTCTTCTCCACTTTCTTGGCCCCCTTGTCTTCAAGGGGTCTGGAGGGCCCCAGCCCCGCCTGCTTTGAGTGGCTTCTAGTCCTTTTCCAGAGGCACGCGGGAACGTCTCCCGACT